>JANHGL010017342.1:0-14076 GCA_024611195.1 Ceyx melanurus
GTAACAGGTACCAGAGGTGCGGGGCCGCCCTCCCCGTCCCGTCCCGCCTCCCCCGGCGGGTGGCTTACGAGGGCGGCGCTTTGTCTCATCGTGGCCGGGCCGCTGTCACCGGGTGCTGCCCGCTTGCTTGAACCCCCACAGCCGTGTGCCCAGGGGAAGGTGCTCGCCGCTGCCCCGCCGGGAGCCGGTCGGGAGGCGACGGGGCCGCGGCGTGCGGTGCGGAGCGGCGTGCGGTGGCACCCCAGGACTCCGATGGCATCTGGCGGGTGGGAAACAGGCTGGGCTGATCCTTGGGCGGGCTGGTGTAGGCTCTGGGGTCCCGCCGAGGTGGCGGGGGCTCGTAGCCGTGCAGCCTGCCTCCTCCCAATCCCGGGAAGTTTCCGAGTCGCGGGGGAACTTTCCCCTTTTCTCCGACAGCACTGCGGCCGTGCAGAGCCGTGGGCACGGCAGGAATCACTTCTCTGCTCCATCACCCTCTCGGGGTTACTGTGAGGGATGGTGGGGTGGCTTGTGCGTCCTTCCAGCAAACTGGGAATAACACACAGAGCTCAAATGAGGCAAGTTTTGAAGGTGGCGTGAGGATGGTTAATGCCCTTTTGGCCCTTTCCTGAGGGAGGTGGTTGTTTTAAGAACCTAGTACTAAGTAACCTCAGGCATTTATTTGTTGGTATTCGTGTCGTTTTATGCATATCCCACAGCTACGGAGCAGCTGTGTCTTTTGGGACAGGTTAACGTGGGTGGTTTACAGTGGCCAAAGGCTCTTCTACTAACCGTCCACCTTGTGAAAGCCTCACCTGTTATAGTTGTTTCTTGGGAAGAAATGTCCCCAGTTAAAGCACTTGGCAAATGTACTAAATATGCTGAAACCTGGGGTTGAAGGAAGGGAAAAGAGTGATTTTGGACCTCTCTGGAGCTGCAGGTCCAGGATGGCTGCTGGAGCTCACAGACTTAACCCTGGCTAAAGACAGCCTTATCTTTCCTCCACCTGGTTTCTACAGTGAATTCCTCCAGCTCTGTGCCATGCCTTTGGAGAAAACCGTGGCAGCAATAAAGTCAAGCAGAGTCAGGGCTACTGTGGTAGAGCCCTGTACTGATGTGTGGTGGGGTGGGCCAGCTCTGCTCCTGAGGTCAGCACTCCAATGAAAGGGAGGCAGGATCTTGCCAGCCTTGGTCAGCTTGAGCTATAGCTGCTGTGCAGCCACATGCTGAGAAAAGATGACAACATGATGCAGATGTCCATGTGTATTAAGGTAACAGATTTATTTTTTTCTTCAGTTGCTCCAAATCTGCTTGCTTTCTTAGCAGGTGATGGTTGCTTCCAGGCCAGGCTCCTTCCTGCAGTGCCAAAAGCGTCCAAGTTGTCAGTGTTTGTGCTGCGAGCGTCAGTCTTTCATGACTATAAGGATCTCTGTGTTGTTCAGCCCTGTGCAGTGGCTGCAGCTTTGGTGTGGATCCCACCTCTCCAGCTGAACAGAACAATTAGATATTTGGCATCTGTTCTGCTGAAGTTGTCAGGGAGCGGGGCCAGCTACCCTGCTGCTACAAACTTACCAGGATATGAATTAGGCTACATCCCTGGCACAGCAAGAAATTCTGGGACAAAGTCAGGCTTTTTGATCAGCAGGTATGGGCAAGGGATTTGCTTTTGTCCTAGGAAATGCTCTTCTTTTAAACTTTTTTTTTTTCTTCCCCCTCCACTATCTTGAGGCTTTTTGAACTCCAGTTACTGATGTGGCTTTTGTTTTGCAATGAAAGGAACTTGTAGGCTGGTAGTGTAACCTGAACACCCGCCACACCGCCATCTCGCTCAGCATCACGCTGGGAGATCAGGCTCAGCCCTGGAGAAGAGGGGTTTGGGCAGGGAGGGGTACTCAGCATGCCCTGTATCTGGGTCAGTGCTGGTCTGTCACTGGGGATTGCTGGGCGTGCTGCTTGGGGCTGATGGCACATCCTCGCAACGCCCGCGTGCTTTATAAACGTCCCTTGAGTTTTGTGGGCAAGTTTTCCAGCTGGTTGTGCTGAGCTCATCTCAATGTGTTATCATTGGAATAAGTTTTTTATGTGGTTCAGATGAAAGCATTAGCTTGCAGTTCAGGACCATTATTATCTTAAGCTTTTGTGTTTTCATAATGCAATCTGGGGTTTTCTTTGTAGCAATACAGGCCAGCATGCAGCAAAATACTCAGCAGAGCAAGCTCCTCTTTATTCAAAGCATAACTACATTTGAAAAACTAGACTCATTGGAATTACAGCTCTTGTTCCACTGTGGACAGTGAAACTCAGAAATGTGCACCCTTCATAGTGTTACTGTCTTAGAGAAGCTGAATGTGTTGCTGCAGTTCAATCTTCATTGTGGTGCACAGTTTTTTTCCTGCAGTTACTGCAGGGGAACTGCTAATGCCCTGCAGTGTATGGAGGATGGTTTGCATAGTTAACAAATTCTTTTTCAAGTCTTATTAAAATATTTATTACTGAAGCACTTAAGGCAGGCTTTTCAGCTCCTGCAGTTGAGGCTTTGTGCTAAGTGGGTTAGGTTAGACATCCCAATTAATCTGTGTTTTTGCTCTCCTCCAAAGTCAGGTTTAAAGGTTTTTCAGTCTGTAGCATAATGCAGTCTCTTATTACTTTTCAATATAGCAAGGCTTTAATTATTAGCTGTGCTAACAGCAGCTTGATAATTGGTGGGGAAATTACTTGCATTGGGTCTTTCCACGATGATGACAGGTGCTGATGTTAGGGAGAATAAAACGGACAGTCGTGTTTTGCCAGCCAAAGCCTTCCCTGGTATAAACTATCCATAGCATGAATCAAGTGGCTGTGTAAGTGGTGTGCTGTCCTTGTTTTAGTGATGTGCTACAGTCCATCCATGTCGCTGCTGTAAAGCTTGGGCAGAAGCATTGGTGTCAAGATTGAAAGGGGGAAAGGATTGGAAAGTCCTAATTCAATCCAGCGGTCAGAGAACATGTTGCAAGGGACCGTGCCCTGGGGTTAATACTTTTCTTGAAATTAGGGCACTCCTTTGCAATTACTTCAGCATTTCCCTTCTGGTGCTGTCTGTCTGAAAAACAAAAGTCTTTATGAAAATGCTTACTTATGTTTTTTAATCAGATGGAGGGGAGGAGGGGGAAGTCAAGATGCCGAAACTTCCTTGGCTGTTTTAGTGTACCCTAACAAACCTTTGTGGGAAACAGTTTGATGAATTTGTCTCTGTGCCTGGAGACCATCAGCAAGGTCCAGGGGACACAAGCTGGTGGTGTACCCAGTGACAAACCGTTTAAGGGCAAAGTGGACTGACCTGTTGTCTGCAATCTGAAATCATGTTCCTGTGCAAAAATATCTGGAGTATCCCAGAATTTTTGAAAAATAGTGTTACAACAGGGCCAGCACCCAGGATGAGGTTTTATGCTCTTTTTCATAATTGTTGCCTTTCCTTATATTTTGAACAAGAAATCTTTGAATTCCAGCTCTGATCATATTTTTTTTTAATCACTTTTTAACTTAAAAAAAAACAAACCAACCAAAACCAGCCACTTTTAAAGAGTTTTATAAGAAGGCAAGTTCTAAGTTTCAACCACTGCTTGCATTTATAGTTTGAAGAACTGAGAACATACTGGTAGATGGGCTTTTGATTGAGTAAAACCTAAACTGATGGAAACAGAAGTAAAACCTTAGGGGTTATAGTTCATAGTGTGAGTGGGGAGTTGGTGTGGATAATCTGAGAAATTAAGACAATGTAATGATTTTATGAACATTTACTGGGTGGCCTGAGCAGCATGGGGAAGCTGCTGTGCTCAGAATTATAAGGGTTTTCTGTATTAATATATTGTTTTAGTGTAGTTAGGAGCACTGGGAAAGACCACAGCAAAGCAATGCAGTAACGCCAGCAAATATTTGGGAGGCAACAATATGGCAGAGTGGCTTCCTTCCAGACCCCATGCTGACGTGCAACAGCTGTGGGATTGATGTGGGGAGAGAAAACCACACAGAGTAATAGTTTCAAATCCACCCTGGGAGTGGAAAGGGGCCCTCAACTCTTTTCAAGGACTCTTTGCGGGAGCTTAGCCATCCCCACTGGGGCTGGGTACTGCCTGGTGGGAGTGAGGGGCAAGGTGTCAGCCTCTCACTTTTCAGAGCTGCAGCATCCCCAGGTCCTCCCTCGATGTCTCCTGGCATTCTCCACCTCTGATTTGGGAATGCAAACTGCAGCTTGGCAGGCAGGGCAGCCTGGGCTGCCAGCGGGTGCTGTCAGGGAAGGCGGCCCCTGCACATTCAGGGCTGAATCACCAGAGCAGCTCCTCTTGCAAAACCCACTGGTTTTGGTGAATCCTCCATTATGAGGAAACTCTAAATAGGCCTGTATTTTGGTTTGTAGCCTTGCAGATGAACACTGTGTCCTTCTGAAGTGCGTTGGTAGCAGGACAGCCTTGTGTCTTGTGGCACATTTGTGCTGAAATAAGTAATTTATTTTTTCCAGGATCTTCTGGTAAGTGGGCGGAGATTCACTCAGCAGTGATCATCGCCCAGATCCAGCTCTGGCTGGTGTCATGAAGCAGGACAGACTATCTCTGGGCTGTGCCAGGGCAGCTGCTCTTCCCGCAGGGGATGATTGTAGAGACATTTTAGAGAAGCATGTTGTTGTGCTACCGCTGACCAGGGTTGACCCACACACTCCTGTTCTCCAACATCTCTCATGCCAGCACTGAGGACCTGAGTCAGCTTAACACCCATGGCAAGAGAGATTGGTAGCTAGATAGATTTAAAACTGACCTTCTCTCCATCTGAATCGATTCGTTGATCTTGTGAGCAGCGGTGATGTTGTGGGGGAAGGGACATGGGAAAGGTGGAAATAACCCATTTTGGCAGATGCTTGGATTTGTGCCTCGGTCATGTACCTGTACCCGCAGAGAGCAGTGTTAAAGGTGGGATCCTGTGAGGACGTGCTGGGGATCTAAAGAAGGATGGAGCAGTGTTTGCTGGTGGTCTGGATTGGGGCTGGGGAGTGCTTGTGGCCATCCCTGGTGTAGTGTCAGGAGGGGACATGTTCATGCCCCATTACACCTGAAGAGGGATCACCTGCCTGCAGGTCGTTCAAGGAGGATCACCTGGACAGTTTTGCTTGCTGCTGCTGGAAATGCTTGAGTATGTTCTCTCTGCAGCTTGTTGTTCTTTCCTACAGCCCTTCCTGAAGGGAAACCACTCTGGCAGTGGTTTTGTTATGCTTGTCACAGAACAAGTTTGCAGAAATTCACTTTCAGAGCATTCGGAGGAGACACCCCATGTCCTGTCCCCTTGAAGTGTAGGTTTTGGTTAGAAAAGGCATGGAGAATAGCACCACATCAATGCCTGTTAGAATCTAACATTTGTTGTGGCACACCATCAGGATTTGAAGGTGCCCAAGGGCTTGCTTCACCTATTACTTTCAGGTCCCAGATGAACTGGATGCTGTTTATACCCACATGTACTGTTAAGAAAAAGAAAAATGGAGCCAAGAACTGTGCTTGTGATGTCCTGTGGGCTGAGTCCCAGTTAGAGAGAGAGACAATTGTGGACCAGCCATGGTGCCTGTGGCTGCTTGCTTGTTTTTCTTAAGTGCTGTACTGGGAGACAGGGAAAAACTGCTGTGGGAAAGGGGCTTGATGGGAGCTGTCAGTGAGCCTCACCAGGGCTGAAAGGAGAAGAGCAGGAACCTCTCCAGTGCAGCATTCCTGTAGGACTTTTGAAACAACCCAGAAAACAATTTTTGTTTCCCTTTTGTAAGTAGATGCAGTTGCAAGAAAGAGGCAATATTCTGACAATTTGAGAAAGGAATCAAGGCGAATAATTTTGAAGATGTTTCTCTTAAGAAAAAGCTGACTTCTGAAATCTTTGTTCCTTCATTCTCAGTTTTTCCTTTTTGTTAGTCAGCCTCAGGAAATGAGAACATTCCTTTGGCTTTCCATGCCTGAGTCACATCTTTATATATATATATATATATATATGTATATAATGTTACAACATCTGGAAATGTTTGTTTCAGAGAGGTACTTGTTTTGTATTAGGGCATCTGAGCTTTAAATGTTTGTACGTAGTTGGATGTTTCCAGAGTTTCCCATACTTCTCTGGTTACAGGGATATGTATATTGCTGTCAGAAAAGCTGAGGGAAATGTGCCGATAATCTGGGGAATACAAACAAGCAAAAGTAAAGCTTTTAAAGTAGGACTTCAAAAGGTTTTTTTCAAAATTAAACTTTCAAGGCATTTGTTTCATGTGAGTTGCATCCACATATGTAGCTATTTAATGTTTGCCAAGTATTTTATAAAAAGAAGTGTGAGGAGGAAAATCTGACAATCCCAGTAGCTCAGCTCTTGTTCTTAAAAAAAACCCCAACAACAACAAAACAATCAAAAACCCAGAAGGAAAAGGAAGTAATTAAAAGCTCATTATACCCGAGTCTGCTATTCCCTGAGCTGACACTTGCTGGGCTCTGGGTGCACCGTGGGGTCTCCCTGCCTCCCTCTGTCCTCCCACCAGGGTCACACGGGGATCGTGAGACTTCACTTTAGAAGGAATAAAACACTCCGTTCAGTTTAAATGAAGGCCAAATATTTAACTTTGGTGGGGGAGGTGATGGGATTTATGAGAATGAATAGAATTTCCACTCTTGATTGTTTAACATAGCTGCACTGAAAAAGATGGGAGAGTGGGGATGGTGGGTGTTGGTGTCCCATGCAGAGAGGGATGCTAGGATGGGCAGCATAGGAGGAAGATTCCCCCAAGGGGCTCCGTCTGCCATGGCCTCACAGCCTCTGGGTGTTCACGGCGGCTTCTCCCACAGCTTCCACTGAAATGCCCTCGAGTTTTATGGCTCAGATAAGAAACCTCTCACCGATCAAATATTTTGATTACCTCCTGGCCTTCCTATTAGTTTCTTTGATCTTTTCTTGTCAGTGGATTACAGTGGACTTTTAAAAGTCTTGCTTGTTGAAATAGTTGTATAAATATGATCCTCAGAGTAGGTGTTATTTGCAGAAGTACTTATCTCCCGGAAAAAAATGTACCTCCTTTTGCCCCTTCAGCATGCTCGTTTACCATCATGCATCAAAGAAGTTTGATTTCTATAATTATATCAAAGAACAGCAGCTTATTGTTAATTGTTTGAAATAATGTAAAGTCCAGTGGAGCTTACTCTTTTGGCTGATTCCCTGCTTATTCAAACACTGAAGAACTGTTTCAGGATTACATTTTAAAACAGTATAGAAGAAACCCGTATTGCCAGGAGAATCTATGAGGGGAAACAGATGGTTTTGCAGCCCTGGGATGAATCCTCCTCTGTTGAAATCTCCAGCAATTACCATTTCTTCTTTTTTTTTTTTTTTTTAAGAGAAAAAGCTTCCCTTCTCCCTGGACTATCCGCCCACCTAATGTCCCCCATGAAATGTCATTGCTCTTACCCCATTAATGCCACGCTGGGAGCTGGATGTTTTCAGGCAATGGCACAGAGCTGTCTGGTGACCAGGCTGAATTTACCTTGGATTGCAGCTGGGGGAGTGGGGTGCTGAGTTGTGCCATAGCTCTGCTGTTGGATGAAGCAAGGGAGGAGGGATAAAGTACTGCTGGTGGCTGTGTACAGTGTAAGCCCAGTGCACAGCTTTTCCAGGCTTTGTCTAAGACCAAAAGTTACATTTTCCTTATTGTCACATATAGGATGAGAATGATGACCCTGAACCCTGGGCTGTCCAGTGGAATCTGAAGGTCTGGAGGTTTTAAGCAGTGAGGGGTGTTTGATGTGACTGGCTGAGGCTGGGTCATACAGATCCCAGCACTGTTCTCAAGCTAAGACAGGATGCTTCTTGGTGTCAGCTCACATCCAAGGCAAACCTTATGCAGGAGATGTTCCATTTTGAAAAGTACAGAGAAAATGAAGTGCTGTTTTAAGTGTCACATATCAACAATGCTGCTTCATTTTGACACTAGTGAAGGTCTTTGTGCATAGCTGATACACTGCAAAGGGGGAAAAAACTTTGATTTCTTCAGTCCAATTGCATCTGAGTCACAAATATGAAAATTGATATTTTTATTGTTATGCAGAGATGGCTAGACATTATAGTTAAGATGATCCTTGGCATCACCCTTGGGAAAGTTACTAGAACACGATAAAATGTCAGAGGATCCAGGAGCAGTGGTATTGTATTATTGCTTGGGTTTCATGAGAAAACTTTCTGCTCATTTTGGGTTATTTGTTCATTTATATAAATAGCTTTGTGAACCTGTATTTCAAAAGTGGCATTCAAGGAGTTCAATGCTGTCGAATGATACCTATATATTTTCAGAGCAGTTTCAGCATGGACAAATTCCCAAGACAGATAGAATTACAAAGCTAAGTGTATTGCGTCATCTGAAGTAAAATTTATTTAGTCTTTTTTTTGTGTTGTTTTGTTTTTTGTTTTTAAATAATGTGCAACTGTGTAGTGGCTTGATTTACAAAATGGATTTTCTGTTAAGCATGTAGATAAAAAGTTTAAAGTTTACAACAGTGATCTTTCCATGGATGTACAAAAGTAAGTTCCAGAGCCCCCAGAAGGGAAGCGATGGGGCAGATGCTTGGCTCTCAGTCACTGTGTGCCCAGCAGAGCTGCCATGGCTGTCCCAGCCACCACTTGGATGGACTGGGTGGTGACAACATGACAGTCTTCTAGGGGGAGAAGGCCTCCACCCTCCCTTTGAAAGCTGTCTTACAGCATCCTACCCAGGTAGGAATGAAGGGTATTGATGGTACTAATGTCAAGCATAGGATTTTTATCTCGTATATTGAGTAATACTCCTTGTTTGGATGGCATTGCCAATATTTACCAGTACTCTCTGCTGCAGTGGGGGGAGAATACAATGAAAAACTGCTGAGTCCAGATTTCCTAGGGCATTGCTAATCCATTTTAATGGCATTGTGTGCAAAAAAAAAAAACCAAACCCAAAAAACTAAAGCAGAGCTGTAGTTCCAGGTCAAAATATTTTCCATCAAACTTGAAAAAACTAAGTTGTCCCCTCTGTTTTCATGGTTTACGTAATAATGATCTGGTCTTGGAGATGCAAGAGAGAGGTAGGGTCTGCCTGCAATAGTTAGAAGGAAAATCCTAGTTTGTCATATTAAAAATATATTGTTCTGCATTCTGTGGAAATATCTAAAGGTCACTTGTGGTTTGTGCTGATTTACAGTTCAGTAAGCCAAAAAAAGTGCCATTAATTTCTAATGTTTCTGATTGTAGTGCTGAACATTTTGTTAATGTTTAGAGTGGAATTGTTGCAAAGATGTTAACAGAATTCCTTTTACTGAGAACTTTGTTTCATTTGCTTTTTTCCCTATAATATTAACAGAACTCAGGAGAGACAGTAAGTTCATAGTACTTGTCTCAAATGTTCTTAACTTAAAGCAAACTTTAGAAAATGTACAGAAAATACATACCTGTTTTTCAGAAATTTATGAACAGTGAAATGTATCAAAGTAAAAATAATTGGATTAAATTATTTAGTCTGAAGACAGTATAGTCCAGATCACTAAATTCTTCAGTCAAGTTATGAGTTTAGATTTTAATTTTATTTCCTTGGATCCAAGAGCTGGCATGACACTCGTCCCCAGTAGCAGCACTCAGCTTCACGCTCATCTGGCTCACAAAAGGGTTAAACTGCACCTGGGCTGCTGTATTCTCTTCAGAAGCTTTCTGGAGAGATAGAATCATTTAGGTTGGAAGAGACCTACAGAAATGTCTGAGTCCAAATCGTAAC
Organism: Ceyx melanurus; assembly: GCA_024611195.1. Taxonomy (NCBI): domain Eukaryota; kingdom Metazoa; phylum Chordata; class Aves; order Coraciiformes; family Alcedinidae; genus Ceyx; species Ceyx melanurus. Next base: position 9,758 of record JANHGL010017342.1, read on the forward strand.
CCAGCACTGCCAAGTCCACCACTAAACCATGTTCTTAAGCAGCTCATCTGCACATCTTTTAAGTACCTCCAGGGATGGTGACTCAGCCACTTCCCTGGGCAGCCTGTTCCAGTGCTTGAGATACTTCTATCACAGCATGTGAAGCATTTGAACCAGACGAGCAGGTGAAAGAGTGGCAAGGGAAAATGCAGATTGCCTTGTTTTGTTTAAGTGATTTTTGCCATAATTTATTCTATATGTACAAGCAGGTGTTGCAATAGGATGTTGTCTCCAAAATATTACTAGCAATTGCATGGTCAGGTGTATAAACAAGCACAGGGTGCCCCTACTGATGCTTTTCTTCCAAGGCAAGAAATGCGTCAACGGGAATTTACAATGTTTTAACACCTCAGTTTGACAGTGTGGCATCGGAGGCACAGTGGCAAGGGGTGCTTCAGTTTCAAACAAGTTACAAACATAAGTCCACAGTCAGCAGCCTTTATGGTGACATGGGTATGGGAACCTTCCTGATAACCTTGAAAGGTGATAGTACCACCTCAACTTTGTTTTCTCAACACCAAAATAATTCTTTTTCCTTCGGTACCTTACCATTTTTCATTAACTTATTGTGTAGTGCTAGGATGTTTGGTTTTCTAACAGCTCAGGTGTATCCTGTTTCTTTCCTCCTGTAAATATGCATTTTCTGTGCTATTTACAGAGGATGCCTTCAATGCTTCATCAATGCAAACCAGAGTAGTGGCTTTATCTTCCTCTTCATCGTGCAGACATGAGGCCATGCTAGGTACCGAATGAACTCATAACTTGTGTACAGCGGGGAGAAGAGAGGAATCTGCAGCTGAAGTTGAGAATTGTTTGCTTATTTATTAGTTAAGAGCCAAACTGAAGTAATTTCTAGCCAGCTACTGCTTGCTTCTCTTGTTTCTCATATTTAAAGAACAGCTGCTTGTTAGATAAAGGGGTACGGCCTGCCCAGTGTCACATCCCAGTGCCCACAGATAAATGTCTTCAGCTGAAGATGTCATAGGTTGGATTTTACACTAGTGAAGCTTATTTTGTCTAATTTACTTCTTGCTTGTAAGTACTAACCGAGGCTGTTTCAGCTTTATTTTTCATACAAAAGGCCTAAATTTAATTAAGGTGAACGTTTTATTATATGACCCTATAGTTTTATTTACAGCACTTCTCAACAGCTCTTGGCAACGCCCTTTCAGTGCCATAATTAAGTTTGCATAGTTTGGCAAACTGTCGTGCAGATGTAAATGTGAGAAAGAAAACCAAAGTCCAGACCTGCAGGCTACAAAAAGCGAGTCAAAACAGGTCTGCTCACTCAGAAGGTTGGCACCCAAACGACACTTGAGTTTCAGTCTTGTGCAGTGGAGTATTATGTGTATTAACCCAGTGCACTGCTAACTTTTGTGATTTGATTTTTATTTTTAGGTCAGTAGTACTTGGCTGATTATCTTCTTGTGCTTCTTTTGGCTTTGGTGGGAGCAAGTCTGCTAAGGGTGGGTAAACAAGAAGGAGGTGCTGATTCACAGAAACCTCCCTGGGTCCTCAGATGAGACCTGGGGAGTGAATTGCACAGTGAGTGTGCTGTGTTTCTGAAAGGGAGCTGAGGTTTGGGTTGGATGGCGGAGTTACTACTGCACATGGGAGGGAGTGGGGTGGAGTTGGAGCCTGTGGGACTGTGTGCTGTGGGGCTCTTGGTGACCTCCCTGTGAGCTGGGAAGGCTTGTCTCTACCTCTCCTGGCTGAGGTCCAGCTGACCTCTTGGGCACCAGTGGGTCCAATCTGAGGAGCAGCTGCTTGTGCTGCAGGTTGGCAGCATGTTGCAGTAGTTAAAATTTGACAAAGCCAGAACTCTCCTTCAAGAAAGGTGTAGTAGGGAGAGGTGCTGGGCCTTGTAGCAGTGGTTAGGAAATCACGTTCATGAATAAAACAGCAGCAGGGAGGACTGTATTTATCAGCTTGGCCAAAGGGACTGTAATCAGTTACAGGGCTTTCCACAAGTAGCAAGGCTTTAAAACGTGTGGGCAGGGGAGGAAAGGAAGGAAAAGGAACAGGAAGGTGGGAGAAGATAACACTTCACTAGGGTTTCTAAGGTGTCTGTTTTGTTTGGACTGCTTGCTCAATACTTCCTGTGTTACTTTCTGGAACTCTAGTACTTTTGAATGACATTAGGAGCAGCACATTGGGATTTCATGGTACAAACAGGATTTCTGTTTATTTGTATCATCCCCCACTCCCCAGTGAACCTGATTTGATTCTGGACAACTGTGATGATTTATCCATTAAGTTGCTGATACCATAATCTTTGTTTCTGTGTTGCATGGCACATGTGTTCCTAACGAATTTATGCAAGGCTGGTGATTTCTGCTGAAAGCTGAGCACTGGGCTGGACTGCTCAGAGCCACATGCTACTATCTCCTTATAAGTACACAGGGAAGAGGCAACTTCTTAAGAGGAGAGCTCTAAAGCAGTGCTAGAACAGAAGAATTGCTGCAACAGTGACAACCAAATGTGTTGTTAAACAGATGATTGCACATATTTGGTGTTGCTGATTAGGCACTGAAGCCCCACGTGGTGGGCCCAGGGAAAGTGTGTCTTCCTTACACAGGATATTTCCCACTGTAGCAACCCTAAAGGTGTGGCAGTGGGAGAGGAATTCGATTGCAAGGATAACTAGAAGTCAAAAAAATGAAGAAGTCTTCTCTCTGCTGCAGGGAGGATTCTAGAAAGGTCTTCTTCCATCATGTTTGTTTTGTGGCCATGAAGCCTTCAGCATGAGCAGGGCAGTGAAGTACCTTGGACTTTCCTGGTCTCAGCTCGATCCTACTGCCTCAGAAGGGGCAGTGGTGCATCCAGCTTCCACATGCAGCAGCTCTTGCAGTCCAGCCTCGCAGATGTGGTGGTGGCAAAGTGTATCTGTGTGAATAAAGGAGGAAAAGATCTTTTGAAAGGTGACTTAACCAGCTTAGGGTCCATCCTTTGATTGGTGTTTCACCTGTAACAATCCAGGGCAGCATTTCTAGTTATGTTTATGCCAGTTAACAGTATTGTCAGATTTCATTTATGCTATAAGCAACTCTGATTCCTGTCCCAGTTTCTGAAAGAAAAACTTGCTGGTGCTGTTCAGAATCACACATTATGATTCTAAGTGTAGCTTAGGGCTGGACTTACACTCATGTACAATGCCACACAGTGGGACAAACGTGGTTGAGCACAGGCATTAGTATCTCTGTTTACCTGGGCTGAGCAGACAGCACAAAATTTATGGCAGCTTAGGAAGACTGACGGTAACTTCATATTAATAGTTTTATACCAGGAGAGATCACCTGCCAGTGTTTTTTAAAAATAACAGATCTGGGTAGGAGAGTTTATAGTGGATTGGTACTGAGCACCATGCTGTTGCAGCACCTTTGATCCTGCCTGAGAAGTTGTGAAATGGCCTGTGCATAAACTGTGGCTCTGGAAGGTGATTTCCAGGAGACTGAAGCTTGCTGGAGGTAAGAGAGCAGGGCCAGGAATGGTATACAGATTATTGTTGTTGCTGTTATTGTTTGTTTAGGAAAGAAGAGAGCTTAAATGTAAACAAATAAAGCAGCAAACAAAGGAAGCCTTTGCTTTGCCAAATGTGTTGCTCAGAACATCAGCAAGGAGATATTCTTGAACTGGCATCCATCTCCTGCCTCAGGGAAAACAAGTCTGTTGTTCCTCAGTGATGTCTGTTCTGCAAATCCTTTGGTTTTCTATTCTCAGTTAGATGTTGATTGGGCTGATTATTCTGTATTTGGGAAGGTGCCCTTGAGCAGTCTAACCATAATGTTAATGATTGGCCTGAGGATATAGCAACGTCTCGTGCCTGAGTAGAGGATGTTCCTCTCAACCCAACAGCATTGTGCTCTCCTCCAGCTCCTGCTCTCAACCCAAAACAGTCATGCTCTCCTCCAACTCATTTTCAGAGGGTAACAGTACCATAGCACAGTCCCTACATTAGCATTCATCCCCAACTCCCTTTGGGTGGGTATATGCTATTTGGCATGGTTGGCCTATATACATTCCTTAAGATTTTATTTAATACATACATTTCTACAAATAACTTATTAATGGAAGGTCTACAAAGCTGAAAGGAATTCAGTGGAAATTCTATGGCTGATCTGACCACAAGGAAAGTTTTGTTTTCATTTATCTTTCTTTTTTGGGACCTGTACTATTTAATATGGGACCTATAATATTTAATACCTTCATTAATGATATTGACAATGGGATTGAGAGCACCATCAGCAAGTTTGCAGATGACACCAAGCTGAGTGGTGCTG
>JANHGL010017342.1:14176-75514 GCA_024611195.1 Ceyx melanurus
GCCCCAGCTCTCTCAGCCTCTCCTCATAAGGGAGATGCTCCACTCCCTTAATCATCTTGGTAGCCCTGCACTGGACTTGGTGGATTGTTGGGTTTTCCAGGACAAAACTAAATTGTTTCCTGTTACAGGCTGTGCCTGACAATTGCCTTCCCCTCCCTCTCACCGTGGTTGTCTGAAGTCCCCTCTTACTGCACCAGTGTTTTCTGTGTGAGCTGTTGCTCCTCATTGCCACCTTCATCTGCCTCTTCCTGCAGATGGCTCTTACCAGGATGGTCCTGATGGAAAATGTGTCTGCAGTTGCTCCTGTGTGGGGGCAGAGGGCTCCTGGGACAGGCTACCGCAAATCCCAGCTGAACTGCTTGATCTGCAATGATTGCAAGTAGTTTTAAGTAATGTGAAATGTCTCAGGAGATAAGCCAGAAATTTGAAATGAGTTAAGAGTGCATGCCCCACATCACATCTTCTACTGAATGTGTTTTCACCAGTAGTTTGCTTCTTTTTTATCATGTTAACCATTTATGATGCAAAGTATCTTTTCACATTGCTGTAACATCCCAGTATATTTTGAAGGTCTTACATAAACAAAAAATAATCAAAAATGTGTCTCTTAAATCTCTAATTGTCGTAGATGCCAGCATTAAGTAGCAGGTTTCATTGGCCACAGTCTCGCTGACCGTTACTTCCCAAGTTTCACGTTAACATTTATGAGGGAACAAAAGATGACAAAAAGATGACCTCTCTACCAATTGCCCCTGCTTACAGGTCACAGGATGGCAGAGCTGTAACCCTTCTGCAGTGATGGGGTGGTGCTCAGGGTGAGGCAGGGAGTGGGGCGTGTGGGAGATGCTGTGGGGAGGTGGATTTCCATGGCTGAGTTCCCAGCTGCAGAGAGCAGTTTAGTCTTGGGTTGGTTGTTTTTTTTAAATAAAAACTTCCTCTGCATTTTTTTTCCCTGAACTTGAGGGAACCCAAGTTGTTTTTCCATATGTGGTTTCAGATGACATTTTTTTTCTTTCTGTCAAAAGAACTCGTGGAATTTTTTTTTATAATTATTCAAAGAACTTTTTTTTGTCTTCCCCTAGGCTTACTCTTCTTTGGACTAATGCCTCATTTTTCAATAGCAGATCAGAGCTACCAAAAAAAAAAAAAAGGTGTCTGCTAGGCAAGCAAAGTAACTTTTAAATAATTAATTTGGTACTTTTTTTCCTACATTATCAGTTGTGATTAATGGGGTGAAATCCATCTGTCTGCCAGTCACCAGTGATGTCCCTCAGGAATTGGTTTTGGGGCCAATTTTGTTTGGCATCTTTATTGATGACTTGGACTGGGGATTGAGGGCACCCTCAGTAAGTTTGAAGACAACACCAAATTGTGTGGGAGTTGATCTGCTGGAGGGCAGGAAGTTTCTGCAAGAGGGCCTGGGACAGGTTGAATCAATGGGCTGAGGCCAATCGTATGAGGTACATAAGGCCAAGTGCTGGGTCCTGCATTTCAGTCACATCAACTCCCTGCAGCGCTACAGGCTGGAGAGTGAGTGGCTGGAAAGCTGCCCAGCAGAAAAGGACCTGGGGGTGCTGATAGACAGCCAGCTGAACATGATCCAGCAGTGTGTCCAGATGGCCAAGAAGGCCAACAGGATCCTGGCTTGTACAAGGAATGGCGTGGTCAGCAGGAGAAGGGAAGTTATTGTGTCCTTGTACTCAGCCCTTGTGAGGCCTCATCTCAAGTACTGTGTTCAGTTTTGGGCCCCTCATAATAGAAATGACATGGAAGTGCTGGAATGTGTCCACAGGAGAGCTACCAAGCTCATGAGGAACTTAAGAGAACAAGTCATATGAGGAGAGGCTGAGGGAGCTGGGCATGTTTAGTTTTGAGAAGAGGAAGCTCAGGGGGGACCTCATTGCCCTCTACAGCTACCTCGAAGGAGGTTGTAGAGAGGTGGGTGTTGGCCTCTTCTCCTTAGCAACTAATGACAGAACCAGGGGGAACAGTCTGAAGTTGCAGCAGGGGAGGCTTAAATTTGATATTAGGAAGAAATTCTTTATGGAGAGAGTAGTGAAGCAGTGGAACAGGCTGCCCAGGGTGGTGGTTGAGTCACCATCCCTGGAGGTATTCAATAGACGAGTCAACATGGGGATTCACAACATGCTCTAGGGACAGGCATGGAGAGGGTTTCTGTGTTTTTGTTGGGTTTTTTTTGTAGTTGGTTTGTTTGTTTTTGTTTTGTTTTATTAATGGTCAGGTATTTAGGTGGTTTTGGTTCTTGTAGGTATGGTTGGACTCGGTGATCCAGGAGGTCCTTTTCAACCATGATTATTCTGTGATTCTGTGATCAAGATTGATAATTGTGTGCTATTGCCGTTGCCATGGTCTAAAAAATTCGTAAAATAAAAATGCTTTGCACTGTCACTTTTTTTTCTGTCCTGAATGAGTTCTGTTAAGGGCTGTATTCAAAATAGCTTGGCATCTTTGCAACTGTATTACATAGAAAGCAAGAAAGTTAAACTTTGGAAGTAACTACCTTCTATTTTTGGAACATGTAGTACAAAAAAAAGTTTACTTTTTGTTAGTCACAGCGTCTGGGGATTCGTTTCTTCTACTAAATCCTATGTTCAAATTAGTGTGATGGTTATTCTGAAAGAAGTACATCAGAGGGCTTTTTTGAGCTCTATGGCAGCAGTATTTTCAAATGAGTTCTTTGTAAGTTTTGAATATTTATGGAAGTCCCAGGTTAAAGCACACTTTTTCTTCTAAAGCTTTTGTTTTCCTCATCTATTGCTATCATTATAAACATGTAAGTTACAGTAAGGGAATGAATTGGGGAAAAAAAGCATTCAATTCTGAGTTCTGGTACTGCCCTTATGCCTCTACTTTTGCCCTATTTTCCACACATAAAGGTGATCTGTGACCTGGACCTTAACCCACATCAGAAGTTAACTTTATGTCTACTTATTTGCTGAGTTACTTGATGTGCTACTGAATCATAGATTCATAGAATGGTTTGGATTGGAAGGGACCTTAGAGATCTTCTAGTTCCAACCTCTTTGCCATGGCAGTCACCTCCAACTAGACCAGGTTGCTCAAGGCTCCATCCAACCTGGTCTTGAACATATGCTGTGATGGAACATCCCCAACATTCCTTGGTAACCTGTTCAAATGTCTCACCACCTTTACAGTGAAGAATTTCCTTCTTATTTCTAATCCAAAACTACTCTTTTCCAGTCTCAAACCATTACCCTGTCACTAGAGGCCTTTATAAAAAGTACCTCCCCAGCCTTCTTGTAGGTCCCCTTCAGATCTGGAAGGCTGCAATAACGTCTCCCCAGAGCCTTTTCTTCATACTGAACAACCCCAACTCTTTCAGCCTGTCCCCTTAGGAGAGGTGCTTCAGTCCTCTGGTCATCTTTGTGGCCTCCTCTGGACCTGCTCTATCAGGTCCGTGTCTTTCTTTTATAGAGGGCTCCAGAGCTGGACACAGCACTCCATGTGAGGTCTCACCAGAGCACAGCAGTGAGGCAGAATCACCTCTCTGGACCTGCTGGCCATGCTGCTTTTGCCACAGCCCAGGGAACTGTTGGCTTTTTTGCCTGCATTTGCACATTGCCAGCTCGTACTGAGGTTTTCATCAACCAGAATGCTCAGGTCTTTCTGCTCAGTACAGCTTGCAGTGCAGGACTGCTCTCTGTCCATTCAGAATTTAGTAACTTATTATTTCTGTAGCAGTTAGAAGTAAATGGAAGTAGAAATGGGAATGCCTTTTGTCAGAGGAAGTACAAATGATGTGCCAAAAAAACACTGCAGATTAGTACTGACTTTAAACTTTTGTTTTTAATGGCTTTTAACTTTTGTTAAGGGTACACTGCGGTAGTAGTTCTTAATTGAACTTCATTATTTGTATGCATAACACACTTCATGTGCAACCCATATTTAGAATGATTTTAGGATCCTTGTGAATGTTCCTTCTTCACATTCTTTCATGAAGGGTGTGTCTTCACAGAGGCTTTAAAAATTACTTTTAAGGGAAAAATATGATAGATACCACACCCTCTAGCTCCAAAGAAGCTTTATGCTGTTTTTCTTGTGGACCTATTTCTTTGTGGTTTTTTTCTCCTTCCTGAGATGCATGATATCTGAAAATTGTTCTGGACTATTTTATGGTGGTACTGGCATAAGAGCCTACATCATGTGCTGATACCTGGAAGAGGATGACAGTCGATGTGTATGTATCCTTCCTGAGTCAGTAGTGAGATGTTCATGGGATCATCCTTAAAGAAAAAAATCATCTTTCAATCCAAACAAGGATGGTTATCCCAGTTTATCCAAGTCAAACTGAAACAACTTTTAACCACTGCAATCTTCATGTCTGAACAAATGCAGCATTTTTGCTTGTAGTAGCTTCCTGAGCAAGTATAACTGCACAAGGATGGAACTCGATGTAATCCTTATTTTAGTCCCTGACAAAGAGAGGAGACTGTGCAGGGGTGTCCACATTACCTTGGACAAGCATTTTGGAGAAGACTCCAGTAAGAATAAAAATGGGAATGGGGCCATGCAGAGGTAATGACCTGCTGGTGAGGTGACCCAGGTGACATACCTATTGGCCCCACCTCTGGGCCCAGGTTCCTCCTGTCCCCACTGCTCCTTTTCTCTCAGAACAGTGTTTCCCCACCCTCCCAAAAAACGAAAAAGTAGCAGCATGCCAAGGCACTTTGGAAGGTGGCCTCTGGTGGGGTGTGAGAGCAGGATGTTGCTCCCAGTGGCAGCTGGAAGAGCTTCATGTGAATCTGCAGCATCACCCTGTTTGGAGTTCTCATGATGGGTTCATGCATCCAACAGAGCAGCCAGCACAATGGAAGCGATTCTCTTCTCTTGGCACTGCCTGATGTGAAAACCCAGGCAAAGGAGTGGGGAAGATGAGTGGGACATGCAGATGGACAAATGGACGTCCCTTGTCTGTCTGTGACCCCAGCCAGTGCTTTCAGAGCCAGCTCTTAAATACCAGACCCACCCAGCCCAACTAGAAGACAGGCTGCAAATCCATCTGAGGTGGGACTGTGCCACTAGTGAGTATTTTGTTCACAGGTTTGAGTCCTGAAGTGCTTCCCTTTTGCTATTCTTCCTTTTTGCTATTGTATTAGAAGTCAAACTATTCTTATTATTTTTTTCCTTTCTTTTTAGCTAAACAGCCTTTTTTTGCTGTACTGTATGTTCAGGATCTAGGTGATACCAAGATCTGAGGTGAGGATGCAAACCCAGAGCAGCATTTGGCCCCCTCCACTGCACCATCTCCAGCTCCTGGACCTTTGATAGGGTTGCATCCATCCCAGCACCACTGCTGAGACAGCTGAGCCCCACACCACCTCCCTGTCTTACAGGAGTGCTTGAGGGTGGGCAGATAGTTTAAGGACCATGAAATGCTCAAACATCTCATGGGGACAGATCCGTACACAGTACAGGGAAGCAGACAGTGGATGAGTGTTAAGTAAAGAGGCTAGTCACCAAGGGAATGAGTCTCTGCCTTTCTTCCTACCTAAAATAAGTAAAATCAGGTGAAACTTCAAGAGGCATACAATTTTCCATTACAGTGTGTCTAATATTCCACAGGTGAAGTTGTAAAAAAAGCCCAAACCAACAAAACAAACACATGAATGCTAAATTAATTCATAATTATTTATTATTCTGTACTAAGCAGTAGGGTGAGTGAATTTGATTTATAATGAAAGTATTTTTGTTTCCCATTAATGATTGCTTCTATTACAGCCAACAGAATGGAGTAGTACCTTTGTTTATCCTGAAGATACGACTGCCCTGCTTTGCTATGAGGTGTCACCATTTTTTCAGGCAGGGAAAAAAAGTATCAAATAATGGTGACAGTTTGGAAACTTATTGCACAGCTACTGTCACATAAACCAGAATTAATTGCAATGGCTTTAAAATCTGTGTAATATATGTGTACTGACTTTCTACAAACTGGCACTCTTGGTGATTGCTGGTAATAATTAAGCTAAAGCTTTATTCTTGTAAGGTCAAACACAAGATTTGAGTGGTGATTACAGGTAAGAGTTTTTTTGTTGTTTTGGGGTTTTTTTTGTCTTCTGAAGGGTATCTTCAGATAGCTCCTTACTGGCTATTCAGCACACACTCCTGCCTCTGTTGCTGCAGGTAATTCTGCACCTTTCCACTGTGCTCCTGTAAAAGCACTGACAGTGAAAGTGCCTGTGGATAAGCCAGAGAGTGAGAGGAGGGTGCTGAGGGAGGAAGGGAAGGTGGGCTGGGAAAGGCAATTCACCTGGGTGACAGAAGGGGAGCTGAATGAGATGCAGGAGTGATTTCTGCAGGTGCATGACCCCAGCACTGTTGATAGAGGAGTTCTTGAAGGTTACTGCACTGAAATGCAAGAGAAATGCAGACTGGACTAGAAAAGGCTGTCTCACAAATCAAAGTACTTCAGGCTATTTTGGCCTTCAGAAAGCAGTGTTGCATGTTTTTCCAGTTGGATATAAAGTCCCTCTGCTTGGAGAAGATAAATTCTTAAATAAAAGGTCTTTGAATTCTTCTCTGTCTCCCAAAATAAGGTAGAAGAAGGGTAAGAGAGGAGAGCAGGGTAGTAAGTTAGGTGGGAGAGCGAATGATGAGCACAGAATTTGTCAGTGGTACATACATGGTAATGATTTCTGTTGCTCTGGTGGTATGGAAATATGCCAGCCAGTATGTAATAGAAAACTTTGAGCTTCATGTAGAAACAGACTTATTCAAGCCAGTGAACCAGCTGATAGTGTGAATGAAGTCCAATAACCAAACTACTCAAAGGTAGAGGATATCTGAATCTGAGAGCCTGCAGTCTCTTTTCTGAGCCATTAATATACTTTGCAGTCTTGTGAGAGATTGTATTGAGAACATCTGAAATGTTAAAGGGTGACTCACTGCATTTTTCCTCCAGCAGTTAAGCTGCTTCACTGAGCTCATCCTCACTGTTCTGATGATGTGTAATAACTTGTTTTTCTCTCTGCTGCTGCCTGTTTATTCCTCTAGTTGTGTTTTTAAATATGAATGTTCTTAATTACTATTTTTTAATGCTATAGTCACTTTGTAACCCAGAAGTTCATAGCTGAATGGAGGATTGCCACAGGTCATATAATTCTGTGCAGCTTCTTAATCTGTGTATTGAGAAAATGACTCTTGAAAGAAATCCAGTTTTTGTAGTGAGTAGGTTTTTCTGAGTTTTCACTCAGGTTGGGGCAGGTGTTTTATGCCCCAAATCTCAATTCTGCTCTGTGGTCCAGCCCTGACTAGGTGGGCAAGTCCAGACATGCGTTACTTGGTTGATCCTTCAGCCAGAGAACCATGAGGTGGTTCTGTCATTCAAAGACAAAAGTAAATGTCCTTCAATGCCATGGGTGTGTGGTCCTTCTTCATGAGCCCAGCAGCTTGCACTTGAGACAGTGACAAGCAAAGGTTCCTTGGTATCACTGGGAGGAGAGGATGAAAGTAGTTACTTACATCTGACTCCTGCTGAGTGAGACAGTGGGGAGCAAATGGGAGGGAGGCAGGGCAGCCAGCAGCGGCCAGCTGGCCCTGGGTCTGCAGCACTGTGCCTGGGAGGGAGATCCCTGGTCTGCTGCCAGTGAGTTTGGGAGGAAAGCGGCTACTGATGGTGTTAGTCAGAGTCTCAGTGCTGTTCAAAGGGCTGGCATGCTGTAAGGACTGGTTGGCCGTTATCACATTTCCCCTTTCACATAACCCTAGGGACTGGGGAAACCATTAATGAAACCCTGGTGGTGAATGAAGACAGAACCAGGCTGCAACGTGTAAATAATTTCTCGCACGAGATTTGTCTTTTTGGTAACTTTGTACCATTCCACAGGCATAACGTTCCAGTTTGGATGTTGTTTATTTTCCCCTGGCTGTCATTATTCCTGTTTAATCTGTAGAGATAATAATAGGCAGTAATAATGGTGAGGAAGATTGCTTTTCTTAACAGTAATGTCAAACACAATGTGATACAGTTTCTGTAATATCTTGGCTTAAAGTTATGCTCAGGGTGCCAGCAGTAGTGCTGAATGGTTCAGAGACTGCTGTAGTGCTCATTAGGAGTGCTTTTTCAGAGCTCATGTAAGAGGCCCCAGAAGACATGCAGAAGAATGAAGGCAGTATTTCTATTTGAAAATGGTGGCAAAAATAGGTCGCTGGAGAATTAAAGCTCGGTCAGCCTAATTTTTATCCTTACCAAGGTATAAATGGAGCTAACAGTCAATACATGTGCACTTACTGGGGAGTACAGCACTAAAAAAAGTAATGTGTATTTCTAATTGCCGATTTTCCAGCTCTGACAGATGAACATGCCTTGTAAACAGAAGAGAGGGAATAAATGAAAACTATCTGCTGATGCTGTCTCACACAAAATTTCAGAAGCAAACTAAAGAAAGAGGCTCTGGAAGTAAAGCTATAGCGATTAACTTTTTTGGAACATAAGCCTTGCAGTTTCTCTTTCTCCGGGTACCCAGCCCTCAAACGGTTGTGGGCTGGTCCACTTGAAGAACATACTGAAAAGACAGTGGTCCTATGATGCTCTTGCACAGAAAAACAAGTTTTATTTTGGAAACGTTGTGTGTAAAATATAAAGAAGGGTTGACCTAGATTTTCTTGAAGAGACTGTGTATTCATTACTGAAAAAGCCTGACAGCCATTGTCCTGCCAGAAGAGGAGAACAGAGAGGCCTTGTTAAAGACAAAGTACTTGAAGATTGAAAAGAGCACAGCAGCCATTAGCTGGTGTGTGCTGCTTTACTGAGGTCTAGGAACAGGGTTGTGTCCATGGATGGCAAATCTAGTTTGGTTTTGAGTTAATGTATCTTTAGTCTCTGTTAAGTACAATAGGAGGAATATGATAGCCACACATAGGAATTAGGGTCACTTTTTTTCTCTTATGAATGGCTGTGTCTTTTTTAGGAAAGACAGGCCAGCAAGGCGAGGTGGTGGAGTTGCCCTTTACATGAGAGAACAACTAGAATGTATTGAGTTCTGTCTGGGGGCAAATGAGGTCTGAGTTGAGAGTTTGTGGATGATAACTAATGTTTATAAATATGTAAAGGGTGAGTGTCAGGAGGACGGAGTCAGGATCTTCTTAGTGACGTACAGATAGAACATGATAGAACAAGGAACAACAGATGCAAGCTGCAACACAGGAGGTTCCATGTAAAGTTAAGGAGAAACTTTATTCACTGTGAGGGTGACAACTGGAAAAGGCTGCCCAGAGAGGTTGTGGACTCTCCTTCTCTGGAGACATTCAAAACCCATCTGGACACACTCCTTTGTGACCTAATATAGGTGATCCTGCTTTGGCAGGAGAGTTGGACTAGACGATCTTTTGAGGTCCCTTCATCTCCTAACATTCTATAATTCTGTGAAGTCAAAGATCCAAAAATTGGACCTATGCCCTGATATATCCTTGTGTGTGTGTGTGTGTCAGTTTGAGATGAGAAGTGCCCATTGCTGCTCTAACTGCACATGACAAGGGTATGTGTGTCTCCCTGCATATCAGGATGCACACTGCAAGAAGCCATCCAGCTACACTAGGCAATATGTAGTCCTCCTGTTTGTCCATCATGGGAACAGAGAAGGAGGCTGTGGAGTATGGCAGGGTTTTCATTTTCTGGCCATGAGGATTCTGGGCTTAGGATCTGGTCAGTGTGGCTTTGAACTCCACAGTTTAAATTTTACCAGTAACCAGGATCATGGGCAGACTCAAAGTAGAGGAACATTGGGATTTAAAAAATCTGTAGCAAGTGATGTTTGTTGGTTTTGGAGCAAATTCTGTTGTTTTTAACTGCTAATCAAGAAGTATCTCTTGCACTTTTTTTCCAGCAGTATGCTGGTGGAAAGGCCAAGCCCTTCTGATGTTTTTCCTAAGCATGTTAGAGGAGAGGAAGCTTTTGACAGCTCCCAACATCAAATACTTCCTGTATTTGATGCAGTAAGTGTGCCATCTGCTTGTGCATGGCACTCAGTCCCTGTGTCAACTCCTGCTCTGGTCAGCCTGCAGATGCCACTGGGCACAGCAGAGGACACACTTGATGAGGAGGGCAGGTCTAGCAGTGGAGCTGGTGTTTCCCAGCACTTCTTGGAGAGGGGTTTTCTGCCAACTAGCTCAGGTCATCCCAGGGCATTTCTTTAAGCCTGTCTCTGGTGTGGCAACAGCACTTTACTAGAAGTTGTGTTTAAGTATTACAGTGAGCTCAAGAGGAGAGAAATGACAGTCTGTCCTCTTGTCAGCTCTGAGCAGGAGTTTTTTATTGGTGTAATTTCATAGGATTACAGAGTGGTTTGAGTTGGGAGGGACCTTTAAAGGTCATCTAGTCCAATCCCCCCTGCAGGGGCATCTGCAACTAGACCAGTTTGCTCAGAACCCTGTTCAACGTGCCCTTGAAGGTTTCCAGGGATTGGGCTTCTGCCACCTCTCTGGGCAATCTGGGCCAATGTTTCAACACCCTCATAGTGAAAAATGTCATCCTCCTTTCAATGGCTGCAATTTTAACTTATTGCTGAACCTGAGCCAGGCTGGTTTGCAGGTCCAGCTTTGAAGTGAATTTGCTGTTAGCCTTTCGTCACCTGTATCAGCTGCTTTGAACAGCAGTCGTGCAAGGGGCTTTTGTTTTTTCCCCTTCCTTCTTTTGAACAGTCTGTGCCTTGAGAGCTTGTGGGGCTGTGTGGGGAGCGCGGCAGACAGGGACAGGCCTGGCAGGAGGGTTCTGGCAACGAGGACGTTTAGGAAGTGAGGTTGAGAGGCGCTTGCTGGTGCGGGACTGCGGCTCGATGGCTCCGCCTGTCGCTGGAGCGGGGCGAGGCCGCTTCACTGGCGTGGGGCCCGGGGACTGCCCGTGAGACCTGGGCGAGGCCCGCGGAGGGCGGGTGTTGGGGGACGCCTCCTTAAGGCCGGTGCTCTCAAGCTGCCGGGCGGGTATCGCTATGAGGGCAGCGGCTGACAAGGGTGTTTGGGAGTGTTGGGTGTGAAGAAGGGACGTGCTGGATTGAGCGGTGGTGGTTTGGTTCTGTGGTACGACGGTGTTTCATTAGTTGAGTATGTGCCAAGGGACGAATCATGCAGATGCTACTGATAGTCTGTGAAAGTCATCTGCTAATTACAGGTGCTTTACTAATTCCGGTTAATTGGGAGAGAAAACTGCAAGCCTTGGGAGTGCCGGGATCACAAGGTCTTGAAAATATACTAATAAATACAGTTCTCAATAAGTTCCCCTCTGTTCCTATGTGCCCACAGCTGTGTCCTGCTGCCCAGACTGCAGCGTTACCTCCTGCTGCAGACCTGGTGCATGGGAATGCGTCTGCCTGACTGTCTGCTTCTGGTTGTCCAAGAGCAGGATGCCCACACTTGAGGGAATATCTCGCTTTTGCTGAAATGAAGAGATGCTTCTTGCATGTTGCTCCCTTGTGCTGGGGTTAGTGCTTGATGGTCCTGTTTACTACACCCGCTAAATTCATTAACCGCCACTCTCAAACCCAGTCTTCTGGGAGAGGGCTCTTGTGAAAGCAAGAGGTGGTCTAAAGGAGAGTGCTGCTCCTTGTGTCTGGGGTGGAGGGAGGAAGGAGTGTTGAAGGAAGAGAAGCAGAAGGAGAGAAAAGGAACTAGACTTCGCCTTTTCAGTGGTGGTAAGCTCCTAGGTCAGCTCAGTCATCTCGCATGTACACTTGCACCAAACTGGAACAGCTGAGGCATAAGTACGTGTTTCCTTGTGCTGCTTTTGCTCCGGGAATGGTGATCTCACAGGGTGGCAGGGTAGACAGCTGCAGGGTGTGACTGTCTGGCTTCTTTGCCAGCTCCTGGCAATGCAGACATCTCAAAGATCCCCTTGTGGAGGGTTACCCAAGCTGCCTGGAGCAAGGAGATGTAGCCACATGTTGGAGAGGGTTGAGCATCCCAGAGCAGCCCTGAGGATTTGTCTACCTGTGTGCTGCTGTTCTGGTTCATGGTGGCCTGCTGAAGGAGCAAAGAAAAATACTATGGGAAATATGAGTCTGAAGCAGTGTTTCCCTCCCATAGTGAACCTTTGCTTGACAACTCTGGTCTAATTCCAGGCTTATCTTGAGTCCAGCTCCTCTTCTCTGCCTCAGGAGCTTCATCGTCACTGCAGAGCCACAGCTGCCAATCCCACCTTCTGCCAGTGCTGGAAGCCCTAGCACCAGGACTAAGCTGGTGGGTTTGGCTGGCCCATGTGACAGTCTAGAGCTGTTCACAAGGCTCTGCACTGCACTTAATGTCTGGTCTGGGCAACCACAGATGGCAGCAATCTATTTACGAAACAGAAGTCAAGTCTAACTAATGTGATAGCCTTCTGTGATGGTTTGACTGAATGGGTAGATGCAGAGAGAGCAGTGGATGTTGTCTATCTTGACTTCATCAGGGGTTTTGATACTGTCTCCCATAACATCCTTGTGGGTAAGCTCAGTAAGTGTGGGTTAGAAGAATGGACAGTAAGATGGGTTGAGAATTGGCTAAACAATAGAGCTCAGAGGGTTGTGATCAGAGGTGCAGAGTCCAGATGGTGACCTATAGGTAGTGGTGTTCCCCAGTGGATAGTTCTGGGTCTAGTCTTATTCATCATCTTCATCAATGACCTGGATGAAGGGACAGAGAGCACCCTCAGCAGGTTTGCTGATTATACGAAACTGGGAAGAGTGGCTGATAGACTGTCAGGCTGTGCTGCTATCCAGAGAGTCCTGGACAGACTGGAGAGTTGGAAAATAAGAAACCTCATTAAGTTCAACAAGAATAAGTGTAGAGACCTACGCCTGGGGATGTATAATGCCATGCACCAGTACAGGTTAGGGTTAGACCCTCTGGAAAGCAGAGAAGAACCTTGGTGTCATGGTTGACAATAATTTATTCTTGGAACAGCAGTGTGCCCTTGTGGCCAAGAAGGACAATGGTAGTCTGGGGTGCATAAAGAACAGTGTGGCCAGCAGGTCAAGGGAGGTTCTTCTCCCCTCTACACTAGTGAGACTAAATCTGGAATATTGTGTTCAGTTCTGGGCTCACCAGTTCAAGAGGGGCAGGGAAATACTAGAGAGAGTCCAAAGGAAGCTACAAGGATGATAAAGGGTCTGAAATATCTCCCTTATGAGGAAGGGCTGAGAAATCTGGAAATCTGATTAGCCTGGAAAAGAGAAGACTGAGAGGGGATCTTATTAATGTTTACAAATATCTGAAGGGAGAGTATCAAATAGAAGTGGCCAGTCTCTTTTCAGTTGTGCCCTGTGATAGGATGAGATGTAATGGTAACACAGTGAAACACAGGAAGTTCCACCTCAACATGAGGAAAAACATTACTGTGAGAGTGACAGAGCCTGAGAGAGGCTGCCCAGACAGGTTGTGGTCTCCTTTGGAGACTTTCAAAACCTGCCTGGATCTGTTCCTGTGTGGCCTGCCCTGGGTGATCCTGCATTGGCAGAGGGGTTGAACTCAATGATCTTCAGATGTCATTTCCAATCCCTACCATTCTATGATTATATAATATTCCTGATTTTCTCACAGTTTTGTTCACAAGTTTCCTTTTAGCACAACTTTTATGGAAAATAGGTGGTGAAACAACAGGGCCAATGAGTGCAGAGTAAATAAAACTAAAAAAGATAGTTTAGCCAGGCCAAACTGGTTAATAAATGATTCAAAAGTGTTTTTAAATGTGCTAATCAAAGAGTTAATGCATGTTTTCCTAGTTGCCTTTTAACAGATGCTTATTGGCATTCTCCTTGAAGTCTTGCATCTTTTACAGTCACCATGAATCAACAAACTGCCTTTGCCTTCCTATAAAGGTGGAACTGTTGGCATATGAGCAATATATGAAGTCATGTGCATTTCAGTACCAAGGGAGGCCTCTCTTTATTCTACACAGCAACGGGTTTATTGAGATTTTCTTCATTCTTGAGGACAAACTGCTCTTACCTTAGCATTTGCCACGTTAAGCTGTAGAGCATTCTTTCTCTTAGGTTAGTAATTGTCTAGTGATAAGGTTAATACAACTTTGCTGCTGTTTTTGTACTCGAAGAGCCTTTGCAGGAAGAGATAAGAAGTACAAATGAGGAAGCCCTGTGCAGTGGTATGGGAAACAGCAGCTTGGAAAGATAACTGACATTGTTAATTTGTCCACAGAAAAGGGTTAGCGATAAACTTAAGTGTCTTGAAGACAGAAATAGAAGGAGCAAGAAGCAGGATGTAGAGGGACATGGTGGAAAAGGGAAAGCAAAACAAGGCTTTGCTGGTACAGGGTAGCATTATTTGGTATATAAAGGGAAAGCAGGTAAGAAGAGTGAATGAGATGCAAGGTCCCTCTGGATGGCATCTCTTCCCTCAAGTGAGTCCACGGCTCCACACAGCTTGGTGTTGTCAGCAAACTTACTGAGGGTGTACTAATGTCCTGAATAAATATACTACAGTGCACTAAGTGTAGTTTTAAATACCTGAACAGAGAAGATTTCTGCATTGCCTGTAGAGTCATAGAAAAATGACACATATAGATGATATAGATGTGTCTCAGAGCAGCACATCAGTTTCTCAGTTAAATACTGCCCTAGATCTGGGGCTGGGCCTGCTTGATTTCACAGCTTTGGAGCA
Organism: Ceyx melanurus; assembly: GCA_024611195.1. NCBI lineage: Eukaryota > Metazoa > Chordata > Aves > Coraciiformes > Alcedinidae > Ceyx > Ceyx melanurus. The sequence continues at coordinate 28,799 of JANHGL010017342.1, forward strand.
TGGAGGGCAAGTAAATGTTTTCACGTGATGTATTTGCTTTTAATCTCCATTTGCTGAAACACGTTCTAGACTGAAGAGGACATGAATGTTAGTGGTCTTGAGCGGAAACAGACTAATTAATAAATACCCTTCTGAGTGAATGAGGAAAAAAAAAACCAACCATGTTTAATTCCTTTATAAACTGTATAAGCATACTTTGCAACACCTATTGTCAATGAGTAGTTAATGTTAGGAGAGTTACATATTTATGATTGCAACTTTAACCTCCAGAGCATTGCCTGAGACATTTGAAGAAGTGAGCAAGGGGTTCAGAGTGCTTCAGGAAAACTGAGTTTGTGCCTGTGTCCATACAAGAGATGCAGCTCAGCTCTTGTTTATTCATACATGTTGATCACCTGCAATTGAAGGTGGTGATTTTCTGTTCCCAGTTAGGCCTTACCCTGTGCTGAGGTCAGAAGTGACAGTGGCCTTCCAGGAGATGGAGAGTGAAACTTGTCTGTCTCAGAAAAAAAAGAAAATTAGAGAGTATTTGTCCCCTCTCAGCAGGTGGGGAGAGAGGGTCTTCCCCTTCACATTGGTGGAGATGCATGGTAGGGTGGCCCTGTGCAGATGTTCACTGCTCACCGGTGACACCAGGGGTTGCTCTTCCCATGTTGTGTCCTGGGACCCTGTCGTGCTCGTTGAGATGTCTGGAGTTATATGCACAGAGTTGTTGCCTCTTCTCTTTGACACTAGAGTCATTCTGTAAAAAGCCCCAGATGAAGATATGCCTCCAGAGGGACTGAAGTTGTCACAATCGTCTTTAGTCCCTGGAATATCAGGAAATTTGCAAGATCAAAACACCTCAGTGATCCCAAGAAGTGGATCTACAGCTCTTGGCTCTTCCCTCTCCAGGTTTTTGTACTGTTGTCATTTTAAAACTACTGATGGTATAACTAAAGCTATGCCCTTTCCTGTGGGGTGGAGGGTTTGCTTCCTTCTGTCTCCTTGGTGGTTTTGAGATAGAGAATTAGTGCCACACAGTTTGTGGTGCCGAACCATGAACTTTGACAAATTTGACTCTTTGACTCTTTACAGTGTCAAATTTTTTGCAGAGTGAAGAAGGAAGTGGTTGCTAAGTCACTTAAAAAAAAATAAAGAAATTATCACAACTACCAGTAATAACCACAGGGTTATGCAGACAGTGAGTATTCAGTATAAAGCTATATATGGGAAAGGCTGCTCATTGTGGACCTGCTGCCAGTGAGACTACACCTTAACAGTAAGTGTCCACCCAGTTGCTTGGGCTGAGGGCCTGGCTGTCACATCTGCCTGAAAGCACATTGTGCACTTAAGAAGCTGACAGCCTGGCAATAAATTGTGCCAGCTTTTAGTCCTTTGTGGGGAAATTCTTATGAGCAGGAGCCATGGTGTGGGAGCAGTGATTAATGGAGTTAGGAAGAGGATGGATAATAGTTTTACTGAAAGCGAGTGGCACTGCTAACAGGGCTTTGAGCAAAGTCCTGAAACGTTCTTCAAGTGTGTAGAAGTGTCCTGGTATTCCAGTAATTTTGTATCTGTATTCCAGTAATTTTATATCTGTTGCTCATCTGGAGGGTTTTTAGGGACACTGTTTTGTCCCCACCCAGAACCAAAAATTAGTATTTGGCTTGAAGATACCTCGTGGCTGAGGAGCATTGTTGAGCACTGTGGCAATTGGCAGTGGCCGAAGAAGAGGACATCACGATGGAATAACTGAACCCAAAAATGTAATTCCAGTGGAAGGAATTATTTTATCTCACCTGTTACAGAAATGGTATCATTTCTGGTATTATTTGAAGGAATCTTTATATTCAGAGGTCAGTCACTTTTCCAGCAAAGTAAAACTTGTACTATAGGACAGCTGGTTTTTTTTATTTTAAGACTTTTGTTCTAACTTAAGAATCTTAAGTATATTTTTCATGTGCTTCAAAATATTTTGAAAAATTAATATGATAAAATATTTTGCTGTATCAAAAAGTAATTTTTGCATCATTGAGGCGAGAGTAGTGGTGTTTCTGTTCTACATTTTTCTGCATTTTTCAGGATTAATAGTTTTGTTCCCTTTGCACTGTGAATTTCAGTATGGGTTTTTCTGCATGGGTATGGATTACAAGGTTTAGTAACTTTGAACCCAAAATTTATATATTTAAAAATTAACATTTTTTTTAATTGCTGAAAATTGCACTTGCCTGTGTTTCTTAAGCCTTTACATGTGCTCAGCTTTCTTTTTCTAGACTCATGAGTGATTTTGTATGTTCTGCATCAGTGAGTACATTTGTTTTTATACAAGACACCGTTACACTGTTAGTCTCTGACCTTTTAAAAGTTACATAGTTGGTTTGTTACTCAGTTGAGAACTTTAGAGGAACCACTGCTTTCTACCTTTCTGGGAAATGCTGGTCAGAGTATAGATGGCTGTGTGGCATGTTCACAGACATACAGCCAAGATCCTTGCTGCTTCTGTGCTTCTAAATGAAGGCACCACCATCTTTCACCATTAAGTTCATCCTTCGTCTTACACCAGCATCCTTTAAAGGCTCCAGGACCCTCTTGGGAGCTGATGACTGAGCTGTCCTCCTAAAAACCCAGCACTTGCAGCCATAAATTATCATGATATACTGCTTGGCAGTCACATTTGTTTGTGTGTTATGAGGTGGTGGTGCTTTAAAGCATGTGCACAATGTTGGGGTCACTGAGACCTATTCCATCCTTTGCAAGGGGAGAGTGCCATCTTCTGTCCTTGTCAGTCTTGTTTCATTTCATTTCATTGTAAAGAACACTATACCTTGAGAGGCTTTTCTTTCTCTGTTTGTAATGTAGCATTAGTAATTTGAAAATTAGTTACGAGATGGAAATTAAAGGAGCCAGGAGAGTAATTGCTGTGCAGTCAACAGAGGAAGCAGTTTATCGGCTGTGGTGGTTTTGTTTGCATTTATTTAACCCTGATGAGTGGTGTTTTGGAGAAAAATGAAGACTTCCAAACTCCCGTTCCTTCAGTGAAACAGCAAAGTCAGTCTGTTTTGAGCTCTGCCTCTATGTCTCCGACAAAACCATGTCTCAGCAGTTCCCAGCATGGATGAACTCAATTGTCTTTTCTGTAGCCCTGGAAGGGCTCACAGGCTTTTGGAACAAACCCAGCTGTCAGAGTGGGTAATTCCCCAGCATATCTGAGGCAGCAGCTCTCTGGACAATTTATTTGCCACCTGTTTTCAGGTTCTGCTTTTGACCTTTTTTCTTTTTTTCTTTTTTTTTTTTTTTTGTCGTTGTTGATAATTTTTTGTTTATTTCTTTTTATTTATTGTTTGTTTATTTTGTTTTGAAGCTTCCTCACCATTTTGTAGCATCTGTTGGGGAACTTTTCTTCACCCAATAAACCAACTGTTACCAGGGGCTTTTTAGCCCCATTTCCAAAGGCATTATAAAAAAGTAAAGTAAACATTCTTGACATATCTATCTATCTGTCATAGTAGAATGCAAGTAGTAGACAATTTGTTTAAAAATAAAGACTTTTTAGACTTAGGATCTTCATGCATCATAAACAAAGTGCTTAAATGTAGAAAGTATGTAACTGTCTGGTTTTGAAAATCTGTTTTGGGAAATTAATTTCAAATCAGTAAAAATTTTTCTGAAGGGAAGGCCTTATATCTAGAAATGCAGTCAGGAATTGCTTGTGTGCCTTAACCTGTGTTTTCTCTGTATGTTTCTGTATGTTCTAAGATATGAGGATTAATCTAAACCCTGAATTTGCTGCCTTTAAAACCTTCCACCATCTTTTTGGTGTGGTTTTCTTCTATTCTGTTTTTTAAGCTGTTTATGTGATGGAGTTCAGGGTCCATATGAGTAATTTTACCCATTTTAAAGCTTGTACTGCTTGCCTGGATTTTTTTTTATCACTTTGTTTTTAAAGAGGCATGTTTACAAATGACAGAACAAATTTCTAGCCATAATGCTAACCTGCATCTTCAGCTACTGCTCTGTCATTCCTTTCTGCTCTCAGTTTGGCCCCAGTCTGAATTATTAAAACAGCTTGTGGGTTAATCCATACCTCCCTCTAGCTGTAGAGAGAAAGAACGTCACTGAGAAGTAAGGCAGAATTTTCCCAGTAGAGGGAGGTGTTGTACAGCTAAGCCAAAGCAGGATTCCAGTCGCTGGAGAAAAATGTGCCTTTTGCAGGTTTTTTTTAGGAATTAATCGAGCAGCGTGTACAGAGAGCTCAGAGGAGGCAGCTGAAAGACCTCGCTCCACAACTGGGTAGATAGAAGACTTTCCCATGCTTGCTTTTATACGTTGTTACTATTACTGGAATAGAATAGTTGGAATGAGAACAGGGACCTCTGCTGTGCCTCTTCAAAACCTCATGGGCTGCCTGTGGTGCAGGTGGAGATGCCTTTGGTACTGCCAGGGAGAGGAGGGACTGCTCACTGCTGCAGCCCCCCCGACTTCCCTCCGCCCGCTTGAATCCCAAAGGATTTTGGTTGAGTTCCTTGCTTTTCTGAAGTGTGTAGACCATACCATCATGTAGTGTTTTTACTTTACATTGCGTGGCAGGGATGTGCAATCCATAGAAGAGGTTTTAAAAACCCCAGCCAGCTACTGTTAAATTGCAGCAGATGTTCTTGGTCAGCTGGAGCATGGATATAAATCCAAAGTGCTGCTTTGCAGTGTCCATGTAGATAGGTGAAGTGCCTCAGGTTTTAGATTAATCCACAGATGAAATATATGCATGTTTCATGATTGATTGATTGATTACTAAGTGGAACAAGGCAGCAAACATCAAAACAGATACTGGAATCACATTAGACAAGGAGGGAGGCATGTAATTAGTTAATTATTAAACACCTTGAATCAACAGTCTAGGCTTCTGTGAACCTTTGAAGTATGTGATTTGTTTTGTTTTGGTTTTTTTTTTCAAGATTTGCATCCTTAGATTTGTGGCTTGATTTGTCTCTGCTCATTTCCTTTTATCACCATCTGCCCTATCAGGGACCCAAGCCAGGGTGCTGTGCTGTTCCTCAAGACCAAACCCAGCGGTGGGGACTCACCACAGCAGCCGAGTTCAGAGGGGTGTAAAGCTTCATTTGTGGTTGGCACATTGGTTGGGCCTTTCAGGTGCTCTTACAAAACTACTGAAGGTTTCATGTCACCCTTCTTCACTTGCTCTAGTGAGTCCCGTGCATTCCCATTGACGTACAAACGTTTTCTTTGCCTTAAAAGAGTGTTTTTCTTCCAGACCTTATGAGAAATAGTAGAAAGCCAACACTTTTGGACACAATCCTCTGGAGAGTAATCCCAGTGATAAGGTGGGCAAGTGATGGGGGCTGGAGAAACAGTCTCCCCCACCACAGCCACCTTTTAGCTGTGTGCACACTGCAGCTGCTGCTGTACTGTTCATATAATGCTCTTCCAAGTATTTTGTTTTGACTGCTTATGCTGCCCTGAAAACGGCTATTTCTATTACTTTGAAAATCTGCAACTAAATTTAATTGAAATTTGAGGGTTTGTTCAGAGTTGGAGTTTTTTTAAAAAACCCCAAAAACCAAAAAACAATCCAACAAAACAAGCATGGGTCACTGGAGTGTAAAAAAGGTCAATCAGTAGTGTTTATTTATTATTCCTGAATTCAATTATTTGGTTTGCAGCATCACAGATTGCTGTTCACATCCCTCTGAGCACCATGAAAAGTAACCAGACATAACCTGTCTGTCTTAAAAGATTTTTCAATTGCAAAATTCTGCTGTATATCCGTAGTCACCAGAACAACAGTACTTCCACAGAAATTTGAGACCAGCTATCAAGATAAATGCTTTGTAAGACTGGAGTGAAAAACTCAAACATGAGCCTTGTTCCTGTTAATATATAAGTTTTTTTTTTGCTTTGGATGAATGAAGGACTGCATGGTTTCTGTCTGGCTTCCACCTTTTGCTGCTTAGACATAGGTGAATATTTTCCTATTAAAAAAAAAATGATTATGCCATGATTATCCCTCAGATTGCAGTAACAAGGTTACCTTTCTCTGGGGGCAGGAGGAAGGGCAGTTGCAGGAGCGAAGAGGCACACACTGGGGAAACAAAGAGTGAACCTTTGAAGGACAGGACGTTAGCAGAGGCTGCATGTTACCGGCAATAAGAAAAAACATGGTAACTTGGCCAGTCCTCAAAAATTTTCATGGAATGTGAAAAGGTCCAAGTGGCCCCATCCCACATGAGAAGAATGTAATCTCTCAAGAAAGGAATTATAAACAGCAGATAGGGGCTGGAAGGTAAAAGAGTGTGTGGGGAGCAGGAGGCACTCACTGGGGAAGTTCTTCCTGCCAAACAAGGTCCATCCAAATCATGTTCTGGCAACATTTAAGCAAGTTAGTGAAGAAGTATCGTTTGCATTCCCCAACATCTCCCAAAAAACCCTTACAACTTGGATTTGATATTCAGAACTTAAGGTCTGGCTGAGTAATTTCAGATTTGAATCCTTATCTTCTGTGAGGATTGGTGGAGAGTCCCACAGGGCAGAAAGGAAGTTTGTTTTGTATTTCTTCTGGTAAAAAGTTTGTATCTTGTTCACAAGTCCTCCAAGAAAGTCTTTTCTAAGTCAGCTTAGAGCACAGTTGGAGTTAGCTGAGGAAGCCTGTGAAATGATATTGTGGAGCTGGCTCCCAGGTCTAGTTTAAGAAGTTAAACCCTCTTGCCTTCCTTTATTGAGATGGATTTCTTCTGTATAAATAATCAACTCTTTTTTTTTTTCTGGACTTTCTGTAGTCCTTCAATTTTCATGCCTTGTCTGGTGGCATGGATTTTAAATTTTAGTAGTACCAGCTGGGTACAGCTCTGGTACCTTTTCTTAAAAACTTTTGTCCCATAGGATCTGTTGAGGTGTGTCAGCTCTTCGTGAAGATGAACAGGGATTTTAACGTGATGCACTTCACAGTCCCGCAACTTGCAGCAAAGGGGGAAAAGAGTTGTCCATTAATTTTTGAGTGATGTGTGTCATAATTAATACAAAAGTATTCAGTACATGCTGAAAGGACTGTTACTGTCATGAATTAAAATTTGTGAACAAAACTGTAGATAATCAATTTCATTAGTTGACAAATACCTTTTTCACTGAAAAAAAAATAATCTTGTTTTCACTTTTTAGATTATTATTATTATTATTATTATTATTATTATTATTATCTAAAATGGATTGTTTGGACAAAGGTAAATTGCTGGTACACTGATATTTAAAGCACAGTAAAAACTGCTGGTAATATGTGAACTCTGCTGTGCCCTGAGTATCTGTCATCTGCCATCCCTGATATCCTCTTGTAAGCATTAACTTTTCACTGAATCGCTGATTGACTTGACTGCAGGGAAATGGCATTTAATTATGTTGAAGCTTATCCTGCTGCATATTGAGAAACAGTTTTAAATACTTTGTTGGAAAATGGAATGCAGCATGTTTAGGCAAATATCGTGACCGTTCTTGCTTTTATTTTCTGAGGACAGGCACTCAGATGTATAACTCTTGTTGATGTATCAGTGTGTGCAAGCTTCTAACATTATATATAAATCACTTCTAATTTCTCCAGCCATTACCTATTTGTCATGTTATGTGATTCCTTTTCCAAAATAATTTGTGCTATTTTTCCATTGTGTGATGTTTTATATTATATGTTGATGACATTCCAGACTGAAGAACATTGATAGTATTACATAGAATTACTGAGCTTGTGTTCACTCTGCCAATCCTACCAACATTTGTGGTCATGTGATGTACCCAGTGTTACATATGGTGCGCTTTTCTCAAGTGTTCAAAAACACTTGTATGTCTTCTGCTACAAAATAAACATTTTAATAATGAACTATGAAATTCATTCCACATGGAACTTGTTTCCTATCCTAGCCAAATCAGTCCTTGCAATTGTTAGATTTCTTGGCTTTTATTAAATGTGAGTTTATTTAAGAAGCACCCCCTCTCTCTCCATAAAAGCAAAAACTCTGAATTAAATTTTCATTTTTGTGTGCCAAGGATAATGTCCAAGAAATTGTAAAACTTTTCCCAAAAGAGGTAAGCTTTTTTGAAGCCTCCTTTAAAGCTGAAAAGTTTGCAAATCCCAGCTGGTCACCTTCCTGTCTTACAGGAAACCTTAAGCACTTTCATTCCTGTTTTACAATTACACAGGACACTCCATCACCATGAAACGTGACAAATAGTTAACAGTGGTTATATTTTGAGAGCAGGGAGAGAAATAAATTGTGGTTTTCTTCCAATTTTCAAAGTGTGGAAAAGAGCAATTTCTGACAAGCACGATGCTACTGTGTTTCATGCGGAAGATTTTAATGCCTGTTACTGAAGTTACTTTGCCGTGTTAAACTCCCTGTCAGAGTTTGCTCACGTGCTTGAGTTACTCTGAATTTTCACAGCGTTTATGACTTTTTTTTTTTTGGTCATAAATCAGAGCGGAAAAGAGTTAACAGCAGGAGATTTGTAGCTAATTGCAGCAGGCGCTGGGAGGGCTGCAGTAGGGTGGTTCCCATTCAGGGCAGCGAAAGTTTGAAGCAAGCTGGAGGGAAGCCGGTGAGCTTGTCACAGACATCCCTTAGGTGTGATACGGTGATAAAGGAAATGTGGTGCCCTTCGGGAGGGTGTGTACCTATGAGAAACAGGAAGCCCAGCAGCGGCCGCCTGCCTGCCCTGCCTGCCGAGGTTGGGCGCTCCAGCGGGCGCAGGTGCCGACAGAACGCCGACCCGCTTCTCTCCAGGCAGCTTGGCAGGCGCGCTCCTGGGCAGCAACATCTGGAAGAGGCGGAGGGGAGGGAAACCCAACCCAAAGCCAAAACATCCCCCCCACCCCCCTTAAAAAAAAAAAAAAGTAAGAAAAAAGCAACCAACCCTCCAGGTAGAGAAATATGACGGCCGTGCAGCTGAAAGAGTTGTCACATTCAGGTCTGTACAGGAGGAGACGCGATCGCCCCGATAGCGTGGGACTGCCCGGGTCACACGAAGAGAAGCTGAGGTGAGTGCGAACTGCCGGGTAGCGCCGGGGCGCCGAGCCCTTCTCGGCAGCCTGTTTGCTTTGGTGATTTTAGCAAACCACATGTGAACACGGCTCTGCAAAGTCACTGCAAAACACATTCCTCAAGAAGCTGTCCCGAAGCACTACAGGAAAAAAAAAAGAAAAAAACTAAACAAAACAAAAACCTGAATGAGGGATAACAGGAGCAATACGGTGACCCTGTGTGTTTTGGCGATGGTGTTAACTGCCTTCCCTGGCTCTGAGGAGGGCATTAGCTGGTGGTTGCTTCTGGATCCCGTCTGACAGCCTTCATTTGCAAGTAAATTACTTTCTGTAGCCGAACAATTTTGCTCAGAGTGGTCTGAAGTCAGTTTTGGGTCACTCGGGAGCCGTGGGTTTTGCTGCTTCTCGAGAGCCTTGACACAGCCGCTCTGCCACGCTGGTTTTGTTGCAGAGGGCTGGGGCTGCTCCTAGGTTCCGGATTTCTTAATGGGGGGCTCTTTGCTAAGCGTGCTCAGCGTGGAACCAAACTGTTCCCGCTTCCAGCTCCACAGAAGAGGATCCTGGTGCTAACAAAAGCCTCGGTGGAGAGGAAGTGCTTCCTATCCCCTAATGCCTGCTCTCTGCTTGTATTTTTAGATTATTTTTCGTTGTAGGTGGTTGTGCATCAGATTAGAGCGCTGTGAAATTGAAAGGTGTTTTGTTACTTTGCTTCTGTTACCTGAGTTAACAAGTTGCAGAAGGATGGGGATTCAAATTGGGAGCATCCACCCTTTTGTAAGGGTAATTTAAGCACCTTAATTAAAAGTAATTGTGGCAAAATGTGTAATTGTAACCTAATGAGATTATTTGTCATGAGCTATAAGAAATAAGGGATAGGTTCTGGGAATGTGTTAACTTGTGGGTCTTATATGTGTGTTTGGTATTTATTTATAGTATCAATTCTGAATTGATTTTTTTAGATAGCTTTCTAACAGCATTAGCAGTATATATTATATTCATATAATTCATAGGTGGAAGAACAATGAGACTTAAGTAGAGTAAGAGATGTGCAGAGATCCTTGATGTTTTAATGTTTAGTTTCTTTTATACAGAACTAGCAATGAGAGGATTAGATCTTCTTATGAAAGAGAAAGCTGCTTTTTAAAGCATATACATAAAAATGTGTTCTACCTCTCTATAGTTGTGTTACTGTTTCTATTATTTTTTTTATATGCATGTCCAAGATGGGGATGAGGTCCTTTTTGGTCTGCATGGGAGGAAGGGGTTTGTACCAGTGTAAGTCTAGGTGTTTTAATTCTTTACAGAGCCTCTTCCAGTTAAAGATGAGAAATATGTGAAACAGGGATCAGTCTTGAGAAATGAAATCCACATTGGAGGAAACAGAATCAGGGAACTTAAGAATCAGCTCAGAGCACAGTATTGGAGATACAAGAAGGTGAATAGAGCATGGTCAGGTGATGCTTCTGGAGCAAGGAAACAACCATTACCTAAAGACAGAGCTTCTCTTATATTTGCTAATAGCTTAATCTGCTTCTTATTCAGACTAAACCTTGCTCCTTCCTAAATCATTTTATTATATTTCAGTGTTTTTGTCAGGAAGCCTTATTTTACTGTATTCTCCATGACAAAAGGCTATGACATTAAAATACAAAACAATGACATAACAACAGGGCAAAGAGCAGTTGTGAGTGAAGATAGAAAGTTCTTCCGTTTTCTAAAACTGGAAACATCTAGCTATCTTCCTGCTGACACTTAGATAAATGCCTATCCTTAACAAATACTTTCAGAGTATCTAGAGTAACCAAGAAAGACAAGAGGTTTCTTCCATGTCTGCTAAATATAGCTTGCCATCCTCCATGGCTTTGGAATGCCTTCCTGTAGTTTCTCTCTCCAATTCTTTGTTCCGGTGCCTTTGTATTTTATTTTACATACATATTAATCCACATGTGTTAAGTAATATCAGCCCTCGAGGAACAGTTCACTGAAAACTGCTTTATCAGTTCAAATACCATATTTTTCTAATCCTGGGCCAAAATGTACTTGGGATGCCAATGTCCTCAGGATATCCTGTGAAAATTTCTGTAGAAAAAAAAGAGGGAAAAAAAAAAAAAGGAAATTTGCCCTTTGTTAAAGTCACTTGTCAGTTTTGCAGCCCTTTTACACCTTACCCCAGCATAAGATTTCTCTCATTTCTCTCTCTCCTTCCTTTTTTGAGGTCTGTATCTCCTTTGGTAGTGGTTTCCTGAGATCCAGGATGGAGTGTTCCTTAGTAAGGCACAAAGCAGTAGTAACCCAGCAGAGAGCCACTCACCCCCTCTTTGCCTTGACTACAGGGCATCTTGCACTTGCCTCTGCTCTGCTGCTGCAAGCACCGCTGTTTTAAGTCTGGTTCTGGGTCCAGCCATTGCAGCAGGAGCTAGACACTGCTTGGTAGGATGGGGACTTCTGTGCCCACACACCGTGGCCAAGACCTAGCCAAGTGTTGGCAGTGTCAGTGCTGCTTGAGGGATAGCTGGAGGGAGAGCTTGGTGCCAAAATTCTGCCTTTGCTCTTTCCTGGGAATGTCAGTGTCATTTGTACTGAAAACACCTGAGATTACTAGTAATTAGAGCACTGTTAAGCAAGGTGCTGGAACTCCTAAATGTATAAAGAGCATGTGTTTATCATATGATGTATCAGATATGGGTTTTTTTTTCAGGAACAAAAGTTCTTGAAGCAACTCTCCTTACAGTATAAAAAGAATTTCCTAGGTTGACATAGCTTCATGACAGGTCATGTGCCATGGGACTTTGAGCTCCACAACAGGAAGGTGAGCTTTGACTTCTGTATCTGTGTCCACTGATGTCACTTCACCCAGAAGTTCAACCCCCATCACTGTCTCCCAGATCTGCTTTAAGTTTATGATGAATCAGTCTCTATACACATTTCCCTCTTTTTTTTTTTTTTTTTTTTTCAGGAAAGACCATAGAAGTTTAGTTTGTCTCTTTCCATTTAGTTTCATAGTTTGTCAGATTTCCATTTACAGTAGAAACTCTTAAATACATGTTTAAATTTAGCAGTTTCTCCAAACACCTCTTGTTCTAGAAAGTAGGTACCAGGTTGTCTTGAGGGGAACTCATGGCAGGCAGATGTGGCTGTCCATGGGACCTGATCCACCAGCACTTACTTTAGCGTGTGGTTTTGCTCATTTTGCCCATTTTGCTGTAATTCCTTACTGTGCTGCTGATGGAGTTCAACACCTTGCATTGTACCTGCTGCCCTGCTGCTGTTTGTAGGCTGGTGCTAGCTCAGAATCTGCCCTGGCTCCTTCTGTGTTGCAGGGGGTACAGTGTGGTAGCTGAGATCATAGAATCAGAGAATGTTAGGGGTTGGAAGTGACCTAAAAAGATCATCTAGTCCAACCCCCTGCCAGAGCAGGATCACCTAGACCAAGTACCACAGGAACAGATCCAGGCAGGTCTTGAATATCTCCAGAGAAGTAGACACCATAACTTCCCTGGGAAGCCATTTCAGAGCTCTGTTACCTTCACTGTGAAAAAGGTTTTTCTTGTGCTTACCAAGATGTCCCACTGTCAGTGGCAAGGGCATGAATGGGCCGGGGAGGGCCAATACAGGCCATCCAGTTGAGGAGAGCGAGGGCATTTCAAGGGAATCCATCCATAGTAAATAACAAGGCCTAAGCTTGACAGAGATCAGGACTGTCGTGGAAGGGTGGGAGTCATCCCTCTCTTTTAGAAACCTGTCCTAGGATGGAGTGAGTTGCCTTCCCAGGGAACTTCTTTCATCACATTTGCCTCACCTCCTCCTGGCCTAACCCATGCCCAGATTATCCCATCAGCTGTGGTGAGGTAAAGGGTGTCCCAGCCCTTGTCCTGACAGCTCAGTACATTGATGGAAATGGGAAATAGGGCTTCTCTTTCTAGCTGTTCCACTCCCATATCACCTAACAAACTGTGTAGAGCCCTCTTGAAGTCTTTAATCTGCTGATACAGTCATTACTGGTGCCTGTTAGCTGAAGCCTGCCTGCCTCACGTAAAGGTGGTCCAGGTAGCTCAAAGATTTCTTGAACTTGCACAGTACAAAAATTTGCTTCGTTTAGACCTTTGCTGGAATAAGGATGCTGAATGCCAGCCTCTCTTCCTCTGCTTGAGCTCATCTCTCCAGTGCATAGACAATAAATATGCAGGATGTTCTCCGGGTTCTGCTCAAAGTGCAGGAGGCTGCCCAGCACCTTCATCTTCCCCTGTCTGCAGCAGTCACTGAAGTAAATGCAACCTGACTATTCTGCTTTTCAGAACAGAGAGGAAGACTTGTTCTTTTCCAGCTATATTGATTTTGGAGGAGGGGAATGACATCTCTGATAAACCTTGTCTTTAGAAATGGCATGTAAAAAATTCTGACTGGGCTCTTCTTCCTTGCTTTTCTCAGGAAACAGGATGCAAGGGAAATTGTATACATGCGTTTATGATTAATCATTAGGAGTCATATAACAGTAACAGTATGCTTGCTATTTTTGCTCTTTCCCCTTCTTATCTCATGGCCTTTATAAAACTAGAATTATTCCTCTAAAAAATCTGATGCAATTAATTTCCAAAGCTCAATACTGGGAAAAGCAGGGGCAATTATGTGGGTTTTTTTGACAGTTACACTTAAAGTGAATTTGATCATTGTTGCCCATAGATCTCTTTTCTAAGTTCATATGGGTTAAAATGCAATAAAAAATGTAAACAACTTTTGAAGAGTTTAGTCTCAAGTTTTTACCAAATACTGCATTTCAGCATTTTCCACATATAATCATTGGCGAGCTTTAGTTGATGTTTGTCGGTTATTCAGGTAGTTTACTGTTCAGTTCTCTAGTGCAGAATGCACCCTAAATGTTTTCCACATTAATAACTTCAAAGTATCTGCCTTTCCTTTGCTCTCTGCTGCTGAAGCTGATGTGTACATCTGTGTGAGTAGGTGCTGGCAATGTTCTGCTGGTTCCATTCAGGCTCCCACCTGCTTCTGAACACAGACTCCAGGCTGGAAGGCATGTGGATGTGCCCCAAAATTTCATGCACAAAGACTCTCTTGCAGATAAAATAGGAGACATAAGCACATTCTTACGTGCTACTGGGCCTTGAGGGGATGGGTTCTGCACAGCAAAGCTTGTAGGTGAGTATAAAAAGAAACAAACGAATAAAATCCCTTGAGCATCAGCAATGCGGTAGGGCTGAGTGCCTCTCTTTCTTTATGAGATACAGCTTTTGGGAGTTGTGAGAGGTCACAAATCTCCACAGCCTGCCATCAAAAACCTATGTGTGGCAGCCAACCAAGGTTTGCAGCTCTTTCCAGCCTCACATCACCACTGAAAACCTTCTGCTCTTTCTAAGAGGAAGGTGCTGGTTGAAGACTGTGTGGGGAACCAGCCACCCTGTTAAGCTTTCAGACACCTTAGGGTACTAAGGGTAGCAGAAGGCAGAAAAGGCAGACCTAGTCTGTCTGCACCTGGAAGCATTCTTAAATTTGATTTTCATTGGTCATGTTTCTCAATAGCACCATAAAAATATTTATATAGCCACTTTCTGTAAGTAGATGTTTCACTTGCTCACAATGCCAGTCTGAGCAGGTAAAGCAGTAATTATTCAGTATGTTGCGGGGTGTGTGTGTAGAAGCAAATCTATTAAACCAGGAAGAGCTTGAAAATAAACGTTAAGACACACAAAAAAAACCACAAACAAAACAAAAAACAAAACAAAACAACAACAAAACAACAAAAAAAAAACAAAAACCCCAAACACTTCTTCATTTGTTGTGGTTAGAAATTCTTCTGGAATAGTAGAGAGTCAAGACCTAGACATACTAATTGGAATCAAATGCTTGGGAGCTCTTGGTTAAAAAATAGTTTGGCTCATCTGCTAACTGTTCTAATTGAAGAGAGGATTTGTCCATGTAAACGTAACCCTGAATTATTGTTATTAATTACATTAACTTCCAGCCAGCAAAATTATGCTTCACGGTTGTATTTTAATAGCGTGATACTTGGGATTTGCATTGAACCAGAGTCTGAGGTATCCAAATGACTAGCGGCTTTACTTTTATATCGTGCTGTTCTTTTCCTTGCTCTAGGGGTTAAAATAACTCCTGAGGAACACACCCTTTTTTTTTTTTCCCTTGCATTCTCTTTCACCCCTGTCTCCTGTATTGCATAACAACTCCTAAGCAATTTGGTTTGACTTGCTTACCCTATCACCTCCTCTGACTCCAATTGACCGGAGGTAGCTGCTTTCGTAACAGAAACACAAGCAATTACTACTGTTCCTTTTTATCTATGATTTCAGTAAATTGTTAAACTTCTATGATTATTACAATTAAGATTTTCATTGCTCTTTCTTACAGGATTAACTGGCTAAAGATAAGTAGTAGGTTTCTTTTTTTTTATGCTTTTGCTTTTATGTGTTTTGATAACACCTGATCAGAGGTGTTCTCTACAGAAAATGTACTGTGATTGCTTGTTATTCTTCATTATAATTAAGCTGTCCTTTGAATGCAGTGTGTCACACTGAAGTGAATTTACACATAGAAGTATTCTGCATAGAAGAGGAAAACTAAATTATGTCAATGTTATTACTTAGCAAAAATTACTATCTTGCAGTCACTGGGGAGGACAATTTTAAAGACTGTAAGTTTGTGTTCCCTTTCTGTTTATTTTATTTTCCTGTGGTCTCTGAGCTGTTCTAGGAAGTGCAAAGAGAACAGACACAGTGTACTCGAGAGGACCATGAACCTTTTACATGATGCTCTCCAGACACAGAACAGCCAAATACATTGCCTTTGACAGTGGACAAGAGCTGATGCCTGGGAAGGGAGGTAAAAGGAAAGACCAGGCCTTATATCGGGTTTACTTTGTTAGTAATCCCAGTTTGCTGCCAGTTGAGGCTCAGGGTCATCCTACAGCATTTATGACATTCATTCTCCTTGGGTTAACTCCTCCGGTCTTGTCTTGCTCCCAGGAATCTCTGGCCATTTCCCAAACATGAGTGAGTTTTCATGTGTATTACCTGATGCCATAGTGCACATAATTTTGTGTTCATTTTTTCTTTACTTGATTTGTCGTAGGAGCTTTAGTTGTTGTTCAGTTTTCATCTTTGTATCTGCCAGCTTTGTATAAACTTCTGATTTTAGATTCCCAGTGTAATTCTGAAATAGTGATTTAATTTATAATGACCTGTGAGCAGTGCTTTTGGATGATACTGCCAGCAGAATGTAAGTCATCCTGTGATGTGTCTTTATACATCAAGAAGCTGATTTTTTAGCATTTTTTTTAGCATTTTTCATCTGTGCCTTTTAAAATGAAAGATTGTAAAGATTAAAGCTGTTCCAGCAAGGAATGAAAGGACGAAGGTGAAGTGGTGTTTGTCTCTTCCAGCATATTAAATAAATCCATGCATTCCATGCTCTTCATAGATCATAAAATTGTATGATCTATGGTAGAATAGATGTAGTGGAGTCTACCTTTTGAACCCTGATTTCTATGCAGCTATTGGAAAAATGTTACCCATTCAGAGTCATGACTCAAAACTGCCCTGGCCGGTCCCCTTCTTGTTCCTGTATGGACAGTTTGCAATGAAAGCTGTTTGTCTAGCTTGATGTTTGGCTTTTCAGTTGTTGTTTTGTACATTTTTCCTCACTAATTTCAGAAACTGGAGAATACACTATATTTCTAACATATTTTAAAAGCTGCTCCTTATATATATATATTTTTTATTTTTTAATATATATGCTGTTTTCCTAAAACACCAGAAAATGTAAAGGTCAGCCTAATACATTTATACATATTTGAACTTTAAATCTGTTCCTTAAGCAGCAGAGGAGGAGCACATGTACATCAAGTTGTAATTGGCTTGCAATTGCCTGATCACACTTTACTGTGCGTCCCTTGACTTTCCAGTGGCTTGTCTTCCACCAGTATAAATATTTTTTTGCCCAAAGGCTTTAAAATCTGACACTGACGTTCTGGAGTTCTGGAGTTCACGGTGTGTATGACCAAACAGAAGGACTTTTCAGGTTTGTGGGCCTCGTTTACATCAATCTTGAAAAGATGGTCCTTTCAGAGCAAGGGTCTCAGAGACATTTGATGTGCAGCCCCCAGTACTGAGTAGCTGACCTTTATATTATTCTTAAATTGGAAATGGGGATATATTATTATAAGGAATTTATTAGTTCAAATGCATCTTGAAAATGTACTGAGTTGGAAGAATTGGGGTACAGTGTATTTACTGCAGCTATACAGGGTCAGATGTTAAGAATAACCAGTTATGTGCTGTATCTCATGCAGCACAAATTTATTAGAACTGTGATCTTCCTATATGTGATACCATATATTTTTGTTGCTTGTTTTTTCCTGTCTGTGTAGGATTTAAAAAATAGCAGTGAAGGAGGAAGAGATGGTTGTTTAACAGAGCATCAAGTATCTGTACACATAAGTAATTTATTGTTTTACACAAAGAAGTATGGCTTCATTTGGTAATGTTTATAACCAGCAGGAAGAAAATACAATAGTTTTTCTAAATACTACTTACAATAGGAAGGTGCTGTACTTAAATATCATTCTCCCTTTCTAGAAATTCTGTCAGATACTGATATTTCACTGAGCTAGTACGGCTGATAAAACCTTTGAGTGGGAAGGTGCTGCTTACCTGTTTATTCCAGTTATATTCATTTCCTTATGGAGAGATGGAATGTGAACCTTCTCTGTTTGCAGAGACCAAAGCATTTTTTAGACATGTTTATACTAGAATAAATTGATAGTGAAGTATATGAAACAGCTAGAGTTGCTTTTTTGCTTGCCCTCTTTAAACTCCCACCACATAAGCTTAATTATGCTTTTTGTGGTAAGGACTAAAGGATGAAACTTACAGGAGCACTCAGAATTTGCCTGTTTTTTATTGTAGTGGTTTCAAGATGGTTTTCTCTCTTTTTAATAGAAACAGAAGTTAGAGTGATGCTGGGCCCATGTGAAAATCTGCCTGTAACATGCATTTTTATTACAGAAAAAGATTTATACCATCTTTCAAATTGCCTTAGGAAACCAGCTTAAGATGGAAAGTACTTTTTTTCTTAAGAGATAAATGCAGAAACCAAAACACAAGAGTGATTTCAATTTCAATAAAAAACAGACACAAAAGGTCAATTAGTGCTTTAAAACATTGCTGCAGAAATGATAGAGTCACAGAATGTTAGAGGTTGGAAGGGACTTCCAAAGATCATCAAGTCCAACCCCCCTGCCAGAGCAGGGCAAAATAGAGCAGATCATGCAGAAATGCATCCAAACAGGTCTTGAAAGTCTCCAGAGGAGACTCTACAACCTCTCTGGAGAGTCTGTTCCGGGCTCTGTAACCCTCACAGTAAAGAAGTTCTTCCTCATGTTGAGGTGGAACTTCCTGTACTCGAGCTTAGATCCATTGCCCCTTGTCCTATCACAAGGCACAAGTGAAAAGAAGTCCCTGCTTTCTTGACACTGAGCCTTCATGTATTTATATACATTAATTAGGTTCCCTCTCAGTTTTCTCTGCAGACTAAAAAGCCCCAGGTCTCTCAGCCTTTCCTTGTAAGTCAGGTGTTCCAGTCCCTTCATCATCCTTATAGCCTCTGTTGGACTCTCTCTAGTAGATTTTAGTCCCTCCCGAACTGGGAGCCCAGATATGGATGCAGTACTCCAGGTGAGGTCTCACTAGGTCAGAGTAGAGGGGAAGAAGAACCCCCCTTGATCTGCTGGACACAATCTTCTTAATGCACCACAAATAAGCACAGGGCACTGCAAATCCACGTGTATTTTGCAGCAAAACTTCCGTTCTATTTCTTCTGTATTTAGCTTGTGAGAGCTGTTTCATAGCATCTGTGTTTAATACCATTCAAATTAAATCACTCTTACCTCTGTGGGAAGGGGAGGGATGCACAGTGAGCACTTACCCCTCCCACATAACCCCGTGGTGCGTGTGGCCTCCTGCCAGCGCCGGTGACGCAGTCATATTTCACAGTGGCACGAGTAGGTTGCCAAGCAGCAGCTGCTTTTGCCAAGCACCTTGTTTGGAGCCCTGGCTGCTCAGCATGTCTATTTGTGGCACAGAGTGTAACCCCCAGTGGGGCTGGACAGCCACTGAGCCTTCTGTGTAAGAGTCCCCCTGTCTGCCTCTGGCAGCCACCAGCAAGGGCAGCCAGGTTTGAAAGCTTTCTAGTGAAAACAGCTTGTGAGTGAGGCTGCAGTCATCCCTCAGCAATGATACAGCAGCACAACTATTTTTGCTGTTGTTTTCTGAAACTCTTCTCCATGGCTGCAGTGGGACCCTTCCCCTCCCTTCTTCTGATGTCTCCATTTGCGCCTTCCCCACCGTCAGCACTGGCTCCTGATAGGATCCTCAGGAGTGTGTCAGGAGGAGCCTCTCTGTCTTCTTCCTTGCTACATGCCTTTTCCAGTTAAATACCCAACCTCTTCCTATCACTGTTTCCTTAGTAGCAGGCTGGTAGGTTTTGTCCCATATGCCAGGGAATGCCTTTTGGAAGCTGCTGCTGCAAATCAACAACCCCCTGCACACTTCTTGCGTCCCATGAACAGCTTCACCTTGCAGTAATGTTGAATTCCCTCGTGAAAATGCTGTGTGTTTTTAATGGTGTATTTTCACATCTTGGCAACATGCCTTCAACAAAATGACAGAACAGAGGAGGATGGCCAGTTGCTCTGCATTTGTGGATTACCAAACCTTTACAGTAGAAACTGTGTTTTGCTTCAGTAGCAGAAAGGCCCTCTTTAAACTCCCGGCAAGCTCTTTTCTTGCTTAATAGAAAACAGGGAGTAAATTCCACCAGCAGCCATGGCAGTAGACCTCAAGAACCAGGTAGCTTCTGCTTACTGCACAGATAGAATCCTGTTTACCCTGTAGGACAGCTTCTTGAAAAAAGCTGGGAAGACTGAAAGAGGATGGGCATGTTACTACACTGACCTGTACTGCTTGCTTTGCCACAGCCATGCAGAAGACTGCACAGTAACAAGGCAAAGAAGCAAATACTTCCTGTTGACCCATAGAAAACACAAGACATAAGAAGTGGCTTCCAACCACTTTGGTAATGTGTGGATTTCAGGTTACTGCAAGGACATCCATCAGGAAAGAAAAACTCTTTAGGGCTCTCTAATTTGCAGCAGCAGCCTCTCATGAGAATAGCCTGTGATCTGGGACAAAATACGAGAAAACAATTGAGGAGATGGGCAGTGGTAAGGGGAAGAGACAGCCTGACTTGCTGGGTTTTATCATAGGTGGCTTGGTGCTTCTGCACTAATCCTGGATGAATCAGCATGGTTGATCCATTGCAGTTGATCCCCCTGGAGTTTCTCATACAGAAGCTCAGTGTTGACCTGTGCAGGAGATGCTGGGAAGCATGATGGAGAAGAGCTGGCATCACTATGCCTGTGTCACCAGTGGCAAACAGTGCTCATATTCATCACTGGTACTCTGGTGGCTGCAGAAAACTTTTCTTCTAGTGCCATTTCTTGCAATGGTGCTCTGGCAAGATCATTGTGGCCTACAACCTGAGCATTGTTAGATGTGGAGCTTGCTCCGTGACAGACAAAATTTGGGCTTGAGCTCCAGTCAAGCCATGTCAGTGATGAGGGTGCAGCCTCCTTAGCCTGTAACAGTTTGTGACTCCTGGTAGCTCTGGTGCCAGATGCATAATCACACCTACAGATCAGTAAATAAGCATGGTCATGCTTCCTGGATTCCACATACTGTGATGTCCTGTGGCACAGGGCAGTAGCTCACTCAGGGGTTACTTTCTGCTGTGTGGAGGTGGAGGAAAGATGCCTGACCATATCCATCCCAAAACTTTGGCAGCAGCAGAGGCATAATGCTGCACTGGCCAGGCTATATGAAGAAGGCTACGTGTGAGCCCAAGCGTGTGATTCTATATGCTTACTGAGCAAACTGTTCCAACTAGTGGTGAGAGATATGGCCCAAAACAATCACAAACCAGACCCTGTACAGTAGGTCCTAGTAAAATTAAGTCATAATAAGTAGTAGTAGTCTTGACTGGCCTTTCTGTCGTATCTTTTGTTACCTTCTAGTCCTAATTCCTCTACTTATTCACTCTATTCGTTTCCTTGTCCTCCTGTGCTTTCTCATGCCCCCTCACAGAGCCTTCAGATACCAAGGTGCCATGTGCCACCAGCACAAAGTGCTTGTGGTTCTGCAGTTCATCTGCTCACTGACAAGGCTGAGTCAGTTCAATGCTAGAGATAGTTACTCAGCAAAGCTTCCCAAAAAGCCTGCTTTGGCTGCAGGTATGAGTTGCTGGGAGTCAAGTATCCCATGTCTGCTGCAAGTACTGTCCTTCTAGCAGGGAGAGCTTGCAGAAGTGCAATTACTAGATGCAGATCTTAAGCTAATTGACTTCGCCTTCCCCAGTAAGCAGTGCACAACACGTTTCTGAAATATAACCATGAAATAATTGCAACATTAGGAGGACATTCTGTGGGGAAGGAATGATTAATTTTCATTCTTTCTTCCTGGTCTTGCTCTCTTGGTTCCATAAATCCAATGTAAATTACTTCAGTAAGTCTTCTCATGTAAGATTATTGTGCTAAATGCAGCACAGCACTGAAAATCAAGCTTTGTTTATCCTCCTTCCTGTATTGCCCATTACAGCATGCCTGGCAGGTCAGTTAATGGCCTGTGAGGCACAACAGAAACCAAACTATCCATCTGTACCTTCCCCGTCTCTGAGGTACTGACAAGTGTAAAGATGTCTGTAGATAAATTCAACACAAATTACTTAAAAGACAGAGGTGGAACATTAAAGGCCATTTAAAAAATGTAATTAATATACTGTAGCATTAAAGAAATACTTACCTAATGACAAAGTCTTCTCTTCATGCCTTCCATTGCTGGTTTGATAAAATACTGTTGGAATCCACCTCCCCTCAGCAGAAAGTAGCTGTGAACAAATTTGGTGGTGAACATACTTGCTCGCAGAGGTTACTCACACTACAGCTCTCCTGGGTGACTTCTATCAGCAGCCGGCAGCGAAGCCCCTTTCCAGCATCCCAGTTTATAGGAGAGCCTAGCAGAGGAACGTGCTTCTCCACTCCCAGCCAGTGCCAGTAAATCACAGCACACCAGGCTCACTGCCCTGCCACTGAACTTTTAACTTGAAGCTCTAGCAGGGCACCAAGTAGCTCCAGCTACATGACACGGAGCTGTGAAAGTAAATCACTTCGCTGGGAATGAGGGGAAGTCCAGAGTATCCTTTTTCAGACTTTGCCTACAGCTTCTCTGCAGTATAAGCGTAGAGTATATACACCTGCGAAAGCAATTGGAGAGAGATGGACTTCCAGCGCAGAGCTCACCCGTACTCCATCCCAGAGGATGAAGAGATTGCTCACAAGGTTGCTCCTCATGTGCACAGCTCTACAGAAAATGAAGACGAGAAACCGGTGTCAAAATTGCAACGTAGGCACAGTGACATAAAACTCTACAAGGAGTTTTGTGACTTTTATGCAAGATTGTAAGTTCATTCTGTTTGGCTTCAGTGTGTAGCTACAGTGACGTTACTGGTGGAATGTACATACGTGTTTTATCATCTAACCTCTGGGCAAACTGTGCAAGCTGCTCTCTAATGCAACCTTTGCCACACTGTTCTGCTTGATACATTGCCAGTTGTAATCTTCAACTAAAATTTGAGCTGTTGCTTTAAACTTCGTTAATGGTGTCAGAAATTTTTATTGGCAGCTGAAACAGGGTTGGAATTTGTCTAGTGGTCTCTGACTTCAGATTGTTTGCCTGTTACTTTAGGTGAACAGATAAACTGGTTCACTAATGCAGAGGTATTATGTGTATCAATGGTTTTACATATGTGATGTATTTCAAAACGAAGTCCTTTTGCATACTTGAGGAGTAAAGTTTCTTTATGATTTCATTTTCTTTTGAACTTTGTTTCATGTTTACATTTGGTTTATACTTTATGCCTGTCAACACTTAGCATCCTTAGTGCTCGAGAACTATTGAGGTGATGATGAAAGATCCTAGTGTATCTTGTGATTATTCTTCATTTAGTTTGCTCGGGAGAGAAGGCAAAGTGACTGAGGTTTTCCCCCCACAGAAGGCATACACAGTCTCTGGAAACCGTGGGCAAGCTTTATAGTTAACCACAGTTTATAATCACTGACATGTGCCCATAGGCTTTTCTGTTATGTATGGGATAGACCATTCTCCGCCTGATCTCCTTGTGAAATTTTCCCTCTTGTTATTTCAGTGAGAGGACAGAGAAAATTTGTATTACAGATGCTGGTTTTCTTTTCTGCAAAGAGAGGGAGAGAGAGAAAAAACCAGCTAATAATAACTGGTCAGATGTGACCTTGCACAGGGCTCTTGTTTGAGATGACATGAGAAATAGAACACATTCCTTTTCTGAATCACGTGCTAGGTGTTTGCTCACTCCCTTGGATGGTGTGCAAGGAATGAATTAAATTGCTGTTGAACCTGGTGGGAGCCACGAGGACTTACCCCCTTGCAAGGAAGGGCATAACATCTTGCAGAGAACTGAGGGCTCTGCATTTGCAGGCACAGCAGCCTGAGAGCTGTAGCTAAATGTCAATATATTTGCCCATGTATTTAGAATAACACCAGTTCTTCAATAAGATAGATGTTTGAGTCACTGGCTTTGTCCTCTGTGGTCAGATTGTAATCAAAGTAGAGACCATTGCCCTGCATTTGCTCTCTGCTGTCAAATGGAGTTGGGGTAGAGCGGTGATCCTGAAAGGCATAGCTTTGAGTCTAGATTAAGGGTATGAAATGTTTGCAAATGGAAAATTAACTACGTTAATTAGCTGAAACATAATTGTAGTGGCTTCTGCACATGTGGGACATGATCCCAGTGAAGTAGCTAAATCCTCTGATATTTTTCAGCTAAAACAACGCTGTGTCATTTTATAGTCATGCGCCTTTGAGAAGCAACCTCTGTTGTTACTCGAGTATTTTTTTGTATCTCCAGCAGAGTGTGCTGGCTTATGTTGGCCCTTCATGTAGGTTGTAGTGAGGCAGCCAGGGCGTTCCCACCCTGCCCCTTGGCCCTGGACCAACACTGGCACAGTATGAGCTGAGCTCTCTGAGATGAGCACTAACCAACCAAAAATCCCATGGCTTCAAACTAAAGTTGTAAAGTGACTTCAAGCTATGCAAAGCTTATCTAAGGAATAAGTGTTTACCTGCTCTGTTTTTCTCAGTAGTGTCTGCCTTACTAGATGCCAATTTCCCATTGTTTTCTTAGAGCTTTTGAACTGATGCTGTTACATAGATTTTAGAATGAGGAATTAATTTGGAATTATCATTTGTTTTTCTGTGTGATGTCAGTCCTCAGTTAGTATTTGACCTTATTTTCTGTTCTTCTAATGCATTTAATAATTCCTATAGTACTTCTTTGAATTGCCTGCCTTTCCTCATCATAAAAAGCCTGTAAACGGATCTGTGGTAATTATGTTTCTGTTTCATTTTTTGAATTAATAGTTATTAGAGTGCACTGCAGGAGTTTTTTTTCTAAGGAGTTTGGGAGTTGGGGGAAAATGGCAATTTGATTTCGGAGAGGATGCCACAAGTCATTAAGTCCATTTAAAAACTTGCTCTCAACAGCCTACCATTAGGCTGATGCAGTAGGCTCGGGGGTTGGGGAGGGGGAAAAAATACCCTCAGTCAGTGGTGTAGCCTATATGGGCTAATTTTCTTTCTGTTTCTTGTCTGTTTGTTTGTTTGTTTTCTTTTCAACAGCAACATGGCGAACGCGCTTGCAAATGCCATCTGTGAGCGCTGCCGGGGCGGCTTTGCCCCTGCAGAGAAAATTGTCAACAGCAATGGTGAGCTGTACCATGAGCAGTGCTTCGTCTGCGCCCAGTGCTTCCAGCAGTTTCCTGAAGGGCTCTTCTATGAGGTAAGCTGGGCAGGGAGCCCCTCTCATCCCCAGCCTTTGCTTTGTGATTCATTCCATGAGTTTCACTAAGGCCAAATGCTGGGTACTGCACCTCGGCCACAACAATCCCCAGCAGCTCTACAGGCTTGGGGAGGAGTGGCTGGAGAGCTGCCAGGCAGGCAAGGACGTGGGGGTGCTGCCAGCCGGCTGAACATGAGCCATCAGTGTGCCCAGCTGGCCAAGAAGGCCAACAGCATCCTGGCCTGTATCAGGAACAGTGTAGTCAGCAGGAGCAGGGAGGTGACCATTCCTCTGTACTCGGCTTTGGTGAGGCCACAACTCAAATACTGTGTCTCATTTTGGGCCCCTCTCTACAAGAAGGATGTTGAGGTGCTGGAGAGGGTACAGAGGAGGGCTACAAAGCTAGTCAAGGGTTTGAAGCATGTCTCTTATGAGGAAAGGCTGACGGATCTGGGGCTGTTTAGCCTTGAGAAGGCAAAACAACTACCCGAAGGGAAGATGTAGAGAGGCAGGATTTGGTCTGTTCTCCCAGGGACAAGTGAATGAACAAGAGGAAGTGGCCTGAAGGTGAACCAAGGAAGGTTCAGTCTGGATATTAGGTAGACTTTGTTCACTGAAAGGGTTGTCAGGCATTGGAATGGCCTGTACAGGGAGGTGGTGTTCAGCATCCCTGGAAGTGTTTTAAGAGCTGGGTAGATGTTGTGTTTAGGGACATGGTTTAGTGGCTTTGATAGGGCTAGGAATAAGGTTGGACTTCATGATTTTGAAGGTCTCTTCCAACCAAAATGATTGTATGATTCTATGATCCCACACCAGAAAGAGCTACAAGCAGGTTGATAGCTTAGAAAGACCCTGTGGCAAGAAGTGGGCTCCAAAAGGATGTGCCTATTAGAGGGAAAAAAAGGCAGAAGCATTTCTGTGCTAATTTGGAATACATCAGTGTATATAATCTTATTTAAATGTGCAGCCTAGCATTATCAGAGCTGAGAAAAAAATGCTGGATTTTTTTTTTCAGTGCAGATTTTTTTCTCTGCAGTCTGTGAACCTGATTCATCACACCAGAAATGGAGAGGAAGAGCACTTCTTAGGGAACAGTCCTACAGAGGGAAATCCCAGCAGCCTGCAGTCCATAGGTTTACTGCTGAGTTGAGTGAGGTCAGCATGATATGCCCAAAGTTTCTCATAGAGATGACCTGTAAGTCAGCATGATAAGATCAGGGTCTGAGGAGAGCCCAGGCCAGACAGGGCCTATGTAGCATCATCTCTAGGTTTAACAAACTGGAGCATTCAAAATTAGTAAGTAGTTCATTCATGATTTCTAGGGTTAAAACCTGCTTTCACTCATATTTCTCAGACCCAGGTAGATTGCCCTCAGCTCAGATGGGTATTTTCATTCATAGAATCATAGAATGTTTTGGGTTGGAAGGGACCTTAAAGATCATCTAGTTCCAACCTCTCTGCCATGAGCAGGGACACCTCCCACTAGACCAGGTTGCTCAAAGCCCCATCCAACCTGGATTTGAACACTTCCATTGATGAAGCATCAACAACCGCCCTGGGCATCCTTGTCCAATGTCTCACCGCTGTCAGAGTGAAGAACATCTTCCTAATTTCTAATTTAAATCTACCCTCTTCCAGTTTATGGTCATTATCCCTCATCCTGCCACTACCACTTGTAAAAAGTCCCTCCCCAGTTGTCTTATAGGCCTCTTTTAGATACTGGAAGGCTGCAATAAGGTCTCCCCAGAACCTTCACTTCTCCAGACTGAATAACCCCAACTCTTTCAGCCTCATAGGAGAGGCTTTAAAGCTTTAGACTAGTTAATAAAATACAAAGTGATTGATATAAGGAAGGGTGGATGATGTGAGACAGGGAATTACTATCTGAGAAATAGTAAATCCCATAAAATATCTTGTAGTTCAGCTTGCAGCAGCAGTTACAGGATTTGTCACCCTGTGATCAGAAAAGGAAGGTGAGCTGTGTGTTTAAAGCACAGTGCTGTGCTCTCACATACAGTGTGGCATCCCTGTGGCAAGAGCACAACAACTGAACTTCCATGGCAGCATTTCTGATTTTACAGAACCACATTACATGATGATGAGGTGAGGCTGAGGGAAGAGCATGGATTGGCAAAGAGACTGGCAAAGGGGATTCCCAGACTCTGCCTCCTCTCACCTTGTGTGAGGATCAGAAAAATTTTCAGTACGGTAGATATAGCTACAAGTGTTCTGTAAGACATCAGAAGGTGAGCTGCAAAGCAGTAACAATTAAAACCCAAACAAACAACAAACACACACCCCCCCCCCCAAATACTTACATCTTGCTTTACAGTTGTTAATATATAGAGGCATTTCGTGCTTGCAGTCATGGTAAGGAGTCCATCCTCACGTGTTAAGACCTGAGGCAAACATGAAGCGATACAAATGTTTTAAAATACACTATTTGTAATTGTGTTAATTATATTTTCTTGAACTACATAAAAATGTACTTTATCTAAATAATAAGTGTTTTATTAATCCTTTTTCTGACTGAAAAAGGTCAGGGACCTCTTTCAGAGAGAGTTGAATGAGCTTTTGTAAAGATAAAAGTTTGAGAAATCCTGTTCCAGGCAGCCTGTATCTCCTAGGGGATGGACAAAGACTGCAATGGAAAGAGTCTTAGATTTACACCTAGTCCAGGAATATTACAACCTATCTGTTGCTCACAGGTGTCCATACCTTGATCTCCTTGTCAGGGGCAGGTATCCTGGTGGTGTTTAGATATATTGGATGTAGGCATTTTGCTTTCTATGGCTTGTTAATATTTGTATCCATTATGGTTGGTCTTGGAGCACTCTCTTATTGCAAAGTGATACTCCCTATTAAAGCGAGCAACTAATTGTCAAAAGATTGTCCTGGCAATGAGCATAGCCCCACATCCTAAATATGTTTTGGTTCACTTTGCTAGGGTTTTGGTTTTTTTCAGGCTGGGTAGAGACATTCTTCAGAAATGTTATACAGAAAGTGGAAAATTTTGGTTAAGAATAAACACTTTTTGCTACAGCTATTACAGAGCTAAAGATGAGGATTAAATTAATCCTTAAAGACTTGTGTGTGGCTTGAACTTCACATCATCTTTCCTTTAGCCCTTCTAGTGTCCACCACAAGATCTGGCAGTTTCTCTCTGCACCAGCATGTCTGTCTGCTGCTGTTAAAGAGAGGTACCTTTTGGTCTGTGTAAGCCCTCTGATAGCCTTTAGGAGAGAGCTCATAAATCTTACCCAGCCTTCCTTCCCAATCTCTACTCTACTGGCCTGTCCGGAGCATCTTCTAGAAGGTGGAGAGATCAGTGGATATCTGTGCTGTCCCAGTCCTTGTGCCTCTGGGGCTCTTTCATCTGGGAAATCTTCAGTGGGGCCTTCTCTGTTCCTGTACTCTTCAGAGTGACCACACATCCTGTGGTGCCGGAACTACTCTCACCTAGCATCGAGGTGTCCAGTGAGATAATCGCAGTTGGAAACTGCAGCATGGTTCCTTGTGGTGCTCAGGCAGAAGGGCAGACAAGGGCACAGCTTGCTCTTCTTTCATTCAACACTTTGGTACCAGAGATGAGAACGTACTGGGTGACAGTGCTTCAGGGAGAGGTAGTAACAGCCCTAAGCAGATAGAGGGTGGGCTTAGGTTGGCCAGTCCTCAGGAGATGGCTGACAGTGCTCTGAGGACTTGGGATGATCACTACCACGTTCAAGAAAAAGTGACTGGAGAAGATGGGCAGAAAGGCCATCTTCCTCTGACTGGTTTCATGTACTGTTTGAGAAAATGGTTGTGTTTGGAGGTGTGCACAGGTAATGTGTTTTTCTGAACAGGTTCCCCATGGGTAAATGCAGGCATTGGTGGTTGTCCAGCATGAACTGGTGTTTATTCTGGGCCTGGTTTAGCTAAGCCAGTGTTTCTTGGAAACTATTTCCAGCTTTTAGCAATTGGCAAATCAAATATTCTTTCCCTGCCTATTGCAAGCCTTGCAGTGCTCCCCCAGTTAGTCATTAAGCTGCTTATCACATTTGCTGTCACATGGTGCCATGATAAGCTGTCATGCTGTGTTTCATGGGTGGGGGCTGAACTGGTCAGGCCGATGCTGGTCTCCTGTGCTGCTGGATGTGTCTTGGAACTGCCTCAGGGACTCCAATCAGCACAGCTTGCCGTGGTATGGCAATGCAGTTGGGTTGTTTGCAGGCACAGGTGGTGCCAGCCTGAAGCAGTGTCCATCTTGGAGTTTGCCCAGGACAGATTAGCAGAAGCTACACAGCCCTATACCATGAGCAGAACAGTGGGCTTACGTGGAGAGCTTCAGTGGCAGTGTGCTCTGAGGAGCAGTTTGGCCCCACGGTAAATAGTCAGCAGGCATTTCCTCCAACCCACATTACTCTCAGGTCCAAGAATGGCTCCTGCCTCCTAAAAGTTGCCCATGTCTTTCACTAGGGAGAGTGGGCACTTCTCCTTCAGATGGGAGGTTAGGAGAGGTGAGAACTAACCCTGGTCCAGCAGTTCATTAAGAGGCTCTTGCTGGGTGCTTTAAGAAGCCTGAACTGCCCTGTGCTGTGCTGCAGAAGGGGAGATTGAGGAGCTTAAAGAGTTGCATCCCACAGTAGAAGAAACACTGCAAAAATCACTATGGACAACTCACAAGATCTATTAACTGGGGAATCTGTATTCCTACTATTATCATTATCATTCATTATTATTATTGAATGGAATAGAATGGCACATTACTTTTGTCTCCTAAAT
Source organism: Ceyx melanurus (assembly GCA_024611195.1). NCBI lineage: Eukaryota > Metazoa > Chordata > Aves > Coraciiformes > Alcedinidae > Ceyx > Ceyx melanurus. Next base: position 58,530 of record JANHGL010017342.1, read on the forward strand.
GAGAGGGAGTTCATGACATTTTCGGTGTATGTTTGTCATAACCTATAGGAAGATTAAAGGAAGGTGCAGCTGCAATGCACTTGCCAGTTTTGTTTCTATTCCTGTTGCACCTTGAGTGTTTTCTTAAAATAGGTTTTACTAGAAACTACCTTAGAGGAAGGGTCTTTAAAGACTCTGTTTTTGTGTGTGTCTTTCCTCTAAGTTAGCTACAATTGTTGAAATGAATGGAGAGCCATTTAACTCATGGACCTCCAGTATATAATAGTTGAATGACCTTGTGTTTAAAATATGTGCTGTAGGATTTGTTGCAGAAGCTCAAGGCTTCCTGGGTCATCCACAAAAGGCAGCACAAATGAACTAAGAAGGTTGAAACAATAAACAAAAATGAATGATACCCAACTTGCCTGATGAAAAGTAGAGGGGAAGAAAACCTGTTTGGTCCATACAGAGCAACATGTAGTGGCTCTGACATCCAGGCAAACCGAAGTATCTCCCATTGAACCACATGTTTACACGAAACAGGAAGCTTTTGGGTATTTCTCAATTTTAAAAGGATTTTATATGGCAGGAAGTAAGCACAATTCACAATGACTCTGTAATTTCCATTATTATTTGAGAAAGTAATAGCCCTCTTATCTCTGAATTTTTTATTAAAAAGAGCTCAAAAAAAATGCTGTCTGTTTTAGGGTATTATGCTGGAAAAACACTTGATAAATTGCTAGCAGAGATTTCTGAAAGACTCTGTATTAAGCATGTGTCTTTCTTTTCCTAGTAGATGCAATTCGGATTGGGCACAGGAATTAAATTTTTGATCTCAAGTATCCAGTGACTTCTAGAATGTTTCTTTAGATCCCCATCCTGACAGTGGCTCTGTATATTGCCCAAGTAATTACTGTACTTTCATTGTATTTGATCTTTGGAATTTCATAGCATACAGCAAGAAATCTTGAAGCACATTACAGTATTTTCTGTTCATGCACCAAAACAGAATTTGTGGTCATATTTAATGCTATTCAGTTGGTTTTGTCTTACCCCCAGTAAAAAGAGAGAAGTGAGATTTCATTTTTCCACTCTTTTAAACTGAGACACACAAATCCAAACATTTTACAGCACACCTAATACTGTCTATCTGGTTTTGACATGCTAGTTGGCATTTGGGTCTGGTAATGATATGCCTGCAGGTATCTAAACCTTTTCCTTCATTTGAGAACATATTTGCCTACATGTTTCTACATATTCTTTGGCTAAACTGCTAATGCAGTGCTGTAGAACTCTTTTTTTCCATACTTGGGGTTTTTTTCCTATATGAGTTTGAACTGCAGCTGAACTTCTCTAAGCAGTGAGAAAATTCAGATCTAAACCCCTTTAAGATTGGTTCCCCATTTCATCTGCTTGACGTAGTGATCTTTGTTCCTTAAAACTTGCACTTGACAATCTTAAGGGTCTTTTCCAATCTAAATGATTCTATGATTCTATGAAATAAGCATCATGCAGACAAAGGCTTATTTCCTTTCATGTTTTGGCTGTATTGCTCCATAAATTACAAATATTTCCATCCCTAGATGTTCTTCCCCCTCCTGTATTTACTTCTCTGGTTTGCTGGACCATTCTTACAGGAAATCTAGAGTGAGGAAGAGATCAAATGGGCTCAGGGAAAATGCTTCCCACCCCTGCCCCCGGAAAGGTTTTCATTAGCTCATTTCCTGCCCAGAATTCACTCAATTGCATCAGAATTTAAGCAGTCTGTCAAAATTAAGATGTCTCTTGGAGTGTAAATGGATGACAGAAAAAATGCCTTCCTCTCTCAGCAGCATTACAGGAGTAGTGTGCTATTAGTGCTACCTAGGAGATTAATTCAGGTGGGTGGATTTAATGCCTAATGCATAAGGTCTGTGGTTGGTTTTGGGTTTTTTTGTGGTGCAGCCCCTCATGTTTTACTACCTGATTGTATAGGGGAACAAACTATTTATGTTAAGGGTGTGCTCCTCATCCCTCTAACTCTGAGAATTTTTTTCCATTTGCAGTTTGAAGGCAGGAAATACTGCGAGCATGATTTTCAAATGCTTTTTGCCCCTTGCTGCCATCAATGTGGTAAGTTTCACATCAAGGTGAAACACTTCACATGTATCACATATGGGAATGTCACTGGGAAAAGATGGGCAACCCCTGTGTATGTTCTCTGGGAGGTGGTCCTGTGCAGCTGAACATCAGAACTTCCAGAGTGAAGTAGACTTCAGAGTATTTGGGGTGCTGCTTTTCCTAAAGGTCATCAAACAATAGGATTAAAAGAAAAAAAAAGTCAGTACTATTTGAGTGAGTAATTTAGCTGCTGATCCAGTGATTCAATGAACAGAGCATTCATGGGCTCCTGATTATATACACCATTTGTGACTCCTGATAATACATATCTATACATCTGCATGTGCTCAGATTTGGCCCTTCTGACGCAGCTGAAACTCTGCAACAAGTCTGTGACATCTGCTTTGACTATCGTAACACATCCAAGCTGTCCTACTCCAGTTGGGGTTTTTTTTCCACCTCTGTGTGACACATCATGCTCAGACAGGGCTGGGACATCCTCACCTGATTATTACTTAAACTGGTCTGGAAGCTGTGGTGTTTCTGTGGCACCTTGGCAAAGCACTATGGCTTTCACTTATCTCATTGAGGTGTTTGCCTTTGCAGAGGGACGATTTGAACACCAAGGGAGAGGGAATAGGATGTTATGGACCTTTCACAGAATCACAGAATGTTAGGGGTTGGAAGGGACCTAGAAGATCATCTAGTCCAACCCCCCCACCAGAGAAGTTGCAGCTGTGAACAAGCAGGGGAAGAGGAAGAAATGACTTAGTCGTTGTTTCTGAGGAGTTATGCTGCCTATCTCCAGGATTTCTCCTGACCAGCAGGCATGGCTCGCACTTCTGCACTGGCTCCTTGTAGCACCAGCTCCTGTAAAATCTCCTCAAGGTCCTGTGCAGAGCTGGGCTTTGCTACCTTTTGGATTCAGTAAACACAGACAAACTTTACAAGGCTGTTGTCAGTGGTGAGACCTCAGGCATTCCTGACCTTTCCAGAATCCGTTGGGTTTTTGTTCTTGAAAAGCTGTGACTTTGTGGGAATGCCAGAGAGTTGCGTGCTGCATGTTGCTGTTCACAGACATTACCTGCCTAGTTGGTCCCCTCTGGCAGTTGTTTGTGTTCTACATTCTCCAAAGGCAGGACTCGGCCTCCCATAGCATCGGGAAGCTGAGCTCCCAACATGTTTTAGGCAGAGTGTTTGCACTGCTCAGGGGCCTTTGCTACAGCATCTGCCCAGGGGACGATGGAATCCCGTGTGTGGTAAAGGTGGACATGGCTCCGCTGCCTGTGCAGTACCATCACCCTGTGCATACAAAACAGTAGTCCTCACACCATTTTTTTTAATGCCTTGCAGGACAGGACTCCTCGTGGTAGGTCAGAAATTGTGTTGGATTGACTGTTCTGCAGCTTCACTGTGGCGTTGCGTTTTGACTCCATCGGAGTTGTTTTGCAGGAGGCATGGCCAGCCAAGCTCAGTTCTGTTGTGCTTTGAGTATAGAGCCCCTTCAAGGCCTCATCCTAGTGGAGTACTATGTACTTTGCATGTATGCTACTATGGCCATGGCAAGTTAAAGTTGTCATCTTCTTAAAAAAGAGAAAGCAAGAGATAAAGATGCAAGAAAGCTGTATTATATAAATATATATCCATATATTATCATATATTTCTTAACAACTTGAGAACAGGAAAGGGACTGAAAAAAGATCATTGTGGGAAAAAGGTGGAGCAGGCATATAGAAGGGCATGTATGTAAAGAATAGAAAGTCCTTCTTCAACAAGGATGTTTTCTTCTGACCCATAGCAAAAAACCCAACCCAAGCCCAATTCCAGAGTTTAGAACCAGAACTGTGATATTAAAAGCAATGTATTCTACCAGATTTGGGGAGGCAAAGTATGGAGGAAAAGTATGATGCTGTCATTGTAGAGATTCAATTGTTGTCTGCTTTTAACTTTATCTAGCATGTCATTTTACATCTTGGTGTTGTGTTTCTTACAGGTGAGTTCATTATTGGTCGTGTTATTAAAGCTATGAACAATAGCTGGCATCCAGAGTGCTTCTGCTGTGATATCTGCCAACAAGTGTTGGCCGATATTGGATTTGTCAAGAATGCTGGCAGGTAGATCTTCACCCTTCCTGCTGTCACCTGATCACGAATAAGACAAACTTAAAGAGGGCACCATTTTGGTTTTGGTTCATACAGCTGAGGTTTGGTTTCCAGCTGAGGTGGAGAAACTGAAGCATCTTTTGTGGGAAAAAGGCCTAAGAGTGCATTACAAAACTAAGAATGGGTATCTTAAATATGCAATTTAAATATTAACAATTTACCTACTTAAACATCAGGGTTTGTGGCAAACTTGTTCTCTACCTGGTGACATTTTTGGAGCTATTATTATACATAATGAGAGGTAAAATGTTCAGATACAGGCATATTGTCTGTAATTTAATAGACATTTTTACTTTGCTTTTCCATCTTGGGTTTCCAACTTTGGTCTAGTTTAGCAACTTATTTATTAATTACTGCTTTAAGTTCAGTGGGAACCGTCACAGAGTAGGTTATTTTTACCAGCTGTGATCAGAAGAATGCTTTACAAGTGGATTCAATTGCCATTTGCTTTGTATGTATAATAGGATATACAGAGTTATCTACAGAATTAGGACCCATGTGCTCATCCACCTTCCAATCTAAACTTTTAAGATATTGAGAGTAAAATATTCAGCAATGAGAATCTAGCAAACTTTGTTTTCTGTGTTTAAACACAGCTTAAATTCAAATAAGAACTTACTGTCTTGTGGTGACAAAGTAAAATGATCACCCCCAAATAAAATCTGCTTTGCCTTGCAAGGAAATAGTTTTGAAAACTATTTGCCTTCCAAGAAGGGCTGATTGAAATGCAGTTCTCAGAGATTTTTGGTTTATATTTTGTAATTTAATGCCTGGTACCAGCACTTACCTCTCTTTTTTATGCTGTTTCAGACATCTCTGCCGTCCTTGCCATAACAGGGAAAAAGCCAGAGGCCTGGGAAAGTACATTTGCCAGAAGTGTCATGCCATTATTGACGAACAGCCTCTTATATTCAAAAATGATCCTTATCACCCTGATCATTTCAACTGTGCAAACTGCGGGTAACTTGAGGAAAATAGGAACATACTGGGTTTATTTGCTTCATCAATTTAACATCTTAAAGTGAAAACCTCTCCTGTACCACTGGCAAGAGGGGTGGGTTTTGGGTGCTTTGTGGTCAGATGTGTATTACTCCTTTCGGGATAGTGGAGTTGGACCTTGAGCTGATCTATCAGGGAGTAAAGAAAGATTGGACTCAGCAGGAGAAGGTGTTATTATATGAAGTAGAATTTGTGGACACAAATAATGATTTCTGTAGCAGAAAAATGATGGCTTGTTATTCTGCTTCGAGAGGAAGAAAAGTGGTCCTCTTTGGCTGCCTGAATATTTTTTTTAATTTGACTGGCATGCACACTTTTTTCTCTTCTTTTAAAGTGTATTTTTCTTAGAAGCTTTCTTCCACCTCATTTTACCAGATTCTGCAACTGCAGTACATGAAGCTGCACATTTCTACATCCTGCACTGATTCACAGGCCTTGGAGCTTTGTAGGATGTAGCACAGATTACTAGTTGTTTATTTCTGGTGCAAAAGAAGCTACCGTTTCAGTGCCTTGGCAAAGGCTGATTTGAATAACGTTTTGTGTCATTGACAACCATTAGTGAGGATGGTCACATTTAAACTTCAGCTGTTCTTAGTATTCATATCATGCAAATTATGAAAAGGTTGACTATATGAGATTTTGCAATTGGCAATGAATAAATGTAGCAAACTCGTGTGGGTCTGTAGTTTTCTTTCTCTGAAGTTTGATACAGTGAGGAAAATGCACCTAGATACAGAGGACTGCATTTAACTTTCAGTTACAGTTATGCAAATCTAAAATAAACTGGTGATAAGAGTGCCAGAATAAAAACTAAACATGTGTACAGCTTGCACACCCATGTTTGTGCCATGTAACCAGAATGTAAATGACTGCATCTCAGTAGCTTTATTCAGGGAAACTTAGTGCATCTTGCTTAGCAGCCTGTTCTCAGTTTAGTGTGATCAGCTTGAACCATGTCCTATTTGACGCTGCTGCATTACTGTCATACTAATACTAATAAAAAAAAGCTAATTTTTTTTTTCTTTTTCAGAAACTCTTAAGAGTTGACATTGTTCAGTGCCTTTATTCATGCTCTCAATTCATTAACTTTTGAACAGGAAGGAACTTACTGCTGATGCTCGTGAGTTGAAGGGAGAATTGTACTGCTTACCCTGCCATGACAAAATGGGTGTCCCCATCTGTGGGGCATGTAGAAGACCAATTGAAGGTCGTGTGGTGAATGCTATGGGCAAACAATGGCACGTGGAGGTAAACACCAGATAATGCATATTGTCTTTTACAAACTTAAAAATACTTCACTGTGATTTTTCTGATCAAATTCAGTGAAAGGACTAGCAAAGAATTCAGCAGTGATTAGGGGCTGCCACTCCTAATCCTGTCTTCTTGTGGCTGCTCTTCCACTATGAAACAGGAGCTATTTCCTACATTACAGTGAGCTTTTAACTGTGAAACTGAAATTGGTAATCAAAGGAAGGACTGTGAGGTCCTTACAAAAGAAAATTTCTGAGTGAAAAGCAGTACCTTTGGAATGGCAGGAAAATTCTGTGGCAACCATAATGTTACTGAGCATCATAATACCCTTTTGTCCTCCCTAGTCGCCTGCCACATAAATATCTATAAAACTCTTTATGTATCATATTTCAAGATTTATTTCCACATCTGCCATTTAGATTAGTAAGATAAACAATTAATTCCTTTTGTTTTGAAAATTTCCTGCAGCAAATGCTGTCTTCACAAGAGTGTTATGATCAGCTGCAGATCATTTAATAACTCTTCATTTTGTTCATTCATAACATATAAAGATCCCTTTGCTTTTGTTGTTGTTTGTTTGGATTTTTACTTTGGGATTTAAATGCTGCAGACATCAAAAGGAACATTTTAAATTTTCTAAATGTAAAAACAGAAAAGTTTTTACTTTCCTTTTCAAGGTGGCACAGCTAGCTCAGGAGACTTCAGTTATGTTCTATACCGGGCTTGGTTGGTTTGCTTTCAAGAAAAAATACTCTTACTTCCAAATAATAAATATTTCTGCAATTTTCTTTGTAGCATTTTGTTTGTGCAAAATGTGAAAAGCCATTCCTGGGTCATCGTCATTATGAGAGAAAAGGGTTGGCGTATTGTGAAACCCACTACAATCAGGTACAGTTGCATATTTTTATAAATGGTGCTAATTAGTAAACTCTAATTAATTTTATTAGGTAGAGATGGAAACCACGGACATTCTTTTGTTGATATTTTTCAGACACCTGTGGGTGTAATGCCAATTAGCAGATGTTCTGTTGCAGGTAATTTATAGGGGTTTCTTTACACATGGTTCTGATATTTAGAAAAAAACGTGTAGGTGTTTCCCAAAGGCAAGCCAGGACAATCAGTCTCGAGTTGTTCTTCAAGCTTAATGGTACCCAAGTAGAGCTGTTAAGAGCTTCTACACATCTATGAGATCAGAGAAGCCAATGACTCCCCATCTTTCCCAAGAAGCTAAAGATCTGCCACTTAGTAGGTGCAGTTTAAGACAGGGCCCTAGTACACGAGTAAAGTGTTTTCCCTCCAGCTGCTGCTCTGAGGGACTGCGTTAACACAGACTGCATCACCCAGCTCATTCCTTAGGCTGCTGAAGACTGAGGACTAAATTTGTCAGAGGACACCACCTAGCGACTACTTGTATTTATATAGGAGTTATATACCATGGTACCATCTCTCTCCAGACTCCCTTGATGGTGTAGTTCAGTACTACAATGCATAGATAGACCTTTTTTATTTGGAAACCATCTGTGTTGTGTCACGTTCACTTCTTTGCTTATATAAATATAAGAGTAAGGGTTACATATGGAAGTTGTAAGGCATCTGCTAATTACAGGTGGATTCTTAATTTGTTAGTGGTGAAGGGCAGGTGACTGAAATGTGCTGGTGTACTTGTAGACAAGAAAGGTCATGACATTAGTGGTAGTAGTGTTGCAGCCATGATGGTGCAAGAACATAGACCAGAGCTATACGTAGTGGTGTCTTTTACAGTTAGAAGTTTTGGGCACACCTTTCTTGTGGGAAAATGTTAAGCCTGGAAATAAAGTGAATAATTTTTGGCCTAAATTTTTCTTTACACAAAAAAAGCCCCCACAACAAAAAACAATACACAAAACAAACAAAAAAGCACACACACACACAAAAATCACACATTTCCTTACAGTTTTTGCCATAAACAGCAGTGTGTTGTTCTAGTCATGCATGTTAAGTCCAAATGTTAATCAGTGCTTAGTAATGATGTGTATGTGGCACCAACTGCTGTATTTCAATTGTTCCTTATTAGAGAAATGTTTAAATAAGACAAAATAGTATTTACAGAGGCTCAAACAGATGCAAACAAATTATTTTCTTGAATATTAAAAAGATTTTGTGATGAGATGATGCAAAACATACTTGGAAAACCAAAGCAGATTTGCCAGCATTCTCTTTATTCTACTGAAACAAATAGGACAGCTGTTGTGCCCATCTGCTGAAATATAGTAATTTTGTTAGCTTGAGAGGTTCTCCTCAATAAAATCACTACATTAAAAATCTGTTGCTTCTCTTTCCTCTTCAGCTATTTGGTGATGTTTGTTTCCATTGCAACCGTGTGATTGAAGGAGATGGTGAGCACTTTTCTGTTTCCTTTATGTTCCTTTCTGACAGATGTTCTCTTTAAGAGTGGAAGTAGGAGGAAAGCATCCCCTTGTAGAATTCTTAATTGTTCTTATAAAAATAAAACTAGCCATTCTCTTGATCAGAAATTAGGTTAGAGATGATTAGTTAACAGACCAAAATGTCAAGAGAATCTAACAGTAAGTAAGATTAAGGTAGAAGAATTAACATTATGGTAGAAGATCACCCAAAGACTGAAGGGAGATGTGATCAACTGAAAACCCCTTTTAGTGACCTGCAAAAGCCAGGGATGCTGTGAGATGTACTGAAATGGCTTCCTGCCCAGCTGACTTCAACAAAGAACACGTTGCAAGGGTGAGAATGACCACACAGGCATCTCTCCAAAAGCATTTGGGGATCATGAGCCACATTTGAAAAAGTATTGAGATGTTGAAAAATACAAGTAGTCACTATAAGGGATGTTTTTTAAAGTACCTAGTTCACATTATATCAGTTTGGTTCCAGAGATACTTGCTTATCTATTGCAGGCCCCTGTCTTCTGAAAATCTAGGTTGATGAGAATGTCATATAATCAGGAAAGATCATGAAGAACTGGAGTCAGTCTTTTTTCAGTGGTGCCCAGTGACAGGACAAGATGTAATGGGCACAAACTTGAACATAGAACATTCTATCTAAACATGAGGAGGAACTTCTTTAAGAGTGACAGAGCACTGGGACAGGCTGCCCAGAGAGGTGGTATTGGTTTCTTCTCTGGAGATACTTAAAACCCACCTGGTTATGCTCCCGTGTGACCTGCTTTAGGTGAACCTGTGGCAGGGGAGTTGGACTAGATGATCTCCAGAGGTCCCTTCCAACCCCTGTCTTTCTCTGATTCTGTAACTGTAAGCAAGTGGTTTAAGTACTTGTGTTGTTTGATTATTGAGTTGTTTGATTGTTGAGTTGAGGGGGTTGGGGGTGGTTTTGAGGTTTTTCTTGGACAACCAGCTGTGATAAAATGCCAAAACCAAATTCATTTACCTGAAATAATGCAACATTAGGGGCCTGTTTACCCCTAGCCAAACTCAATATTCTAATATTATAGCCTCACCTGAGACAAAGCCACTAGCAAAGTAGGAGGAAGCCCCTAGCACATAAAAAGCAACATAAAGTACTTTATAGTAATGTAACTATAAGGTGACACCCACATTCCAAAGATGTGCTTTCCCTACATTTTCTGGACTGTGTTACACCTGCAGAATGACAATCCAAAATGCTTTAGAGGAAACAGTGTCCTCCTCTTCAGTAAGATCCTACTAGAATGAACAGAACAGGAACTTGAAATAAATTAATAAATTCAGCCTTGTCTGATAACTACATCTCTTCATGATTCTAACCTTTCACCATATAATCTGATATCCATATTGTATGTTTTGGGCTCTGAACAGAATGTAGTGTCACGCAGAAAATTATTTGCAACACAGGTCTTCAATTACATTTCTTCTTTTATTTCATTTGCATAAATTTGACACTGATGTCACAAATTATAAGTATCCGATATTGTTCTGAAACATCTATGGCAGCATTTTTTCAGGGGTTAACACAGAGGTTGCCTGGGAGTGAAAACTTTCATCTGACTAGTACTGTTTTGGCAGCCAGTGCAATAACTATGCACCTGTGGACATGGTTGCCCCATACTGCAGGAAAAAACTCTGTGTGACAATGCTCTGGTTCTGTTTCTTGTTGACAAAATACTGTATTTTATGAGAAAACCATTGTTCTGCATCTTCTAACTTAGTTTAAGAAGAGAGGCACATTTTGGCAGAAAAAAACTGGGAAGATATATTGAGAGAGGAAGGACAGAAAATGGATTGAGATAGAAAACAAAGAGAAAATTGTTACTTTCTCTCCAAAGCAAAGAATAAAAATACAGCCTAGTTTGTCTTGACCAAGTAATTTGTCCCATGAGTCCAGCTTTTTTTCTACCTTAGTAGTGCTGATTTACTGTCAGTGGCCAGACTGCTGGCTTCACGTTATTTCCTTTGGCTGGGCAGGTGCTACTGTTGTTGGCACCACAGTCTGAACTGGATCCAAGATACGAAACTGAATGAAAACATGAACCATGATTTTACTGGATTGCTCTTCAGCTGAAAGTTTCCTTATTAAGTTGGAAACATGACCTCATGTTTCCAACTTAATAGAATAGTTGCCTCACGTGTGCCTCCCTGGTCTCGCCCTGTTATTTATGGTCCTTAATACAAGAATCAAATGACTGTTCAAGCCTCATTAAGGTGTGAGCTTAAAATTTTTGTAATAACTTTTAGTTTGATTGTTTTGTTGGTTTTGTTTGGTTGGGTATTTTTTTTTTTGGTAAAGCTAATTATGTCTTTTTTTTCCCATTGCCCTAGTTGTGTCTGCTCTGAATAAGGCATGGTGTGTGAATTGTTTCGCTTGTTCAACTTGCAACACTAAATTAACACTCAAGTAAGTTTATCAAGAAATGTGATGCCTTCAAAATGTATGAGTGGTTAACTGCAAAGTTGAGTAGTTGCCATAGTGTAACAGTTACGGTATGGGAAACATGTAAGTGGCCATGAGAAAATACAAACCTGTCTTCCTCTTGCTTCACTTAGTAATTTACATCTCTTTCAGCTGTCTGGTCTTCTTTCAGCTGGTCTTCTTAACTCTTCTGCTTTTCTGTCCTTTATTTTGTCTCTTTAACTCTAAAGGGATAAGTTTGTTGAAATCGATCTCAAACCTGTCTGCAAACACTGTTATGAGAAAATGCCTGATGAATTTAAGCGACGACTTGCCAAAAGGGAACATGAAGCAAAGGATAAAGAGAAGCAAAAAAAGAAAAAGACAATCTGTTTGTAATCTTCTTTTCCTTCTCACCCACCACCTCTGCTTCTTTCTTCTTTGGTCAGTGCTAAGGATGCTTTTGTTTTAAGTTTTTATCAAAATATTTTTCACAAGGCTGCAACTAGAAATAGTAACTTGTTATTCCATTATCTTTTGTCTGATTAGCTCTTCAATTAAGTTCAAAAGGCTTTTGAAATACATTCATAAATACAAGCATTTTTGTAAAAACTGTATAATGTGCTCAAGGGGGTATTGCAATTACTGTCTGCAGTGTAGGATGTTGTAAAAGTGGCTTTATATATGTCTAAATTGCACTTGTAATTATTTTGAGTGTGCATATTCAATAAGATTTTTTTTAACATTCTTTTTGTTTCACTGTACCTAAAACTTTGGTTTTTGCTTTGTCATTTTAGGAATAAATTTGTTGAATTTGATATGAAACCTGTCTGCAAAAAGTGTTATGAGAAGTTTCCTCTAGAGCTGAAGAAAAGACTGAAGAAACTGGCAGAAACTTTGGGAAGGAAGTAGAGCCTTTATCTACTCTCCCTTTGTGAAAATACCTTATTGGGGGAGGGAGGCTGCTTTGAAGCTGCAATCAGACAACAAATGATGATGTGTGTGCCTCCTATGAAATCAAGATATCTTAAGATTCTCTCTTCTCAATACCTGCATGCTTATTTGTTGATCAACAGACCATACTCCCAAACTACAGTAAATACCAGCTCAACTGAAAGGGTTCTGGCCCTGATATTGCAGTTGAACTGCTTCAGGTGGCCCATTCTGTGCAGTAACCTCTGCAGAGTTTTACAGAAAGATAAAAAATTTGCTTGTGTATACCTGCAAAAACAAACTGTGCAAATATATCCAACTTTAGCGGCATGTGTTGCCATTTATATTAATGGAAGTATTAACCTTCATATTAAGCATGCATACAGGACCTGTCCAAGTCATGTGACTTGGGAAAGAATCCAACATACTTCACGGAAGAATTAACGCTTGGATTTCAGGCCAAGTCATCTCTCTCATTAAGGAGCTGTATTTCAAATACTTGGAAAATATCAGATTTCTAAATACGGCCACAGTACAATTAAGGTGCTTCTGACAGATTATGTTTAAACGATGAATCTTTCTACATCAGGCTTAGCATGAAATGTCTATATAAAATGTGTATTCCTATTGTGAGAAATGAGCATACTCAGAACTACTTGAATTTGGCAATATTCCACTCAAAATAACACATTGACTTTTATATATGCTTTTGCATTCTATTTGCTTTTTGTGCCTTATTCTACTGGACCATATATATCAGTGTTCCATTAAGAATATATATAGTGGGTTTTAAAATTTCATATGTTTATGCAAAAACTATATACAAGGTATTTTCAAAAGATAGCATACTTTGCCTTAATTATACAGGATGCGAGAAGTATTATATTTCAAATGTGAGCACCTGAGCTTAAAATGTAGCTTCTAGGAATCATTTTCAGGCCATTACTGAAAATGGGGATTTCAGTTAGTTGAAAATATTATTTTTACACTTCTGAGTGTAAATATGCAAAATTTGATCCTGCTAGGATCTATTTCTTTAGCCATCCTCAAGAACTGCATTCACGAATCATCAGAATTCCTTCTAACGTACATTTAATCATATTATACTATTGACTTCTGCAAATCTTGTTTTATTTTTCCCTTTCTTACTGAAAATACAGTTACTTAGAACTTCTTGATGGTACTGCATTATGAAATATGCAAACTTTTTTTTTATAGTAGTGACTTAAACTGATTTTATGTAATTACACCATAGGAAGTAAAATTTTATTTCCTGTTTATGAAAAATTAGTTGCTTTAAAACATCTGCTTGCCTGTCTCATCAATAAAGGCTATGTTATTAAACCTTGTATCACTTTTCTTAAGTGAGTGCTTGAGAAAGGTGGGAAAGCAACTAGGCTCTTTCGGTTCCCTATGCTTTTACCTGTGATTGTATGTAAACACTTCCTTATTATCCCCATTTAAAGGAGACATATGCCTTTCATGTCACAGTAGGGCCAGGGCAGCCCCTTAGACCTATAGTACACCCTGTTAATCCCCCTCCCTCCCCAAACGGGGAGAAAAAGGGAGTGAGGGAGAGAGACTCAGTGATTAGAAAGGAAACTAGAATAGCTTTAATGAAAAAAATAAATAAACAAATAAAAGGAATATATACAAACATGTACAAAACCACTATTGAACCCAACCATCACCACTGATGCTGTGGAGCAGGCACCAGGACAGTCACAGACGGGGGCCAGCAAGAGATGGGAGCTGTGTTCAGGAGCTGCATTCTGGTACCGGATTCAGGAACACACTGATCAGGGTTGACAGAGTCCTCCTTGGATGTTCCAAGGGAGCCCCCAAGAGAAGAACCAATGACCCTCCAGATCCCAAAGCTTTATATACTGAATATGACATATATGGGCTGGAATCCCTTACTGGTCAGTTTAAGGTCACCTGCCCTGTCCGCTCCTCCTGCAGATGCAGACTTACTTTTTGCACCTCATAATGTTATACACAAGATCCAGCAGTGATCTTTTTTTGATCTGCATACTAACTCTAACCATGGGGTGTTATCACTGCCAGAAGCAGACACTGCCTGTGAAAACATGCTGCTGACTTCAGACAGTGCTGAAGCATGACAGCATGACGCAGCGGCCTTGTTTGTGCCGTGCAGCCACGGGCCTCCACTCGACTTGGTGGCAGCCCTGTGGCCCTCACATGGGGTGGGTTATTTTCTGTTTCCAAGTTCCTGATGGTGAATGCTGTGCTACAGTTCACCAAGGCAAACGGATTCTCTTTCACAAACCCGAGTGTGTGTATCTCGGACCCTGTGGTGTAGTAGAGAGCATCTGAGAGTACCTGAGGGTTCAAAAGCTTGATGAATCATGGAAAAATGGTGTTTGGAAAGGACCACTAGAGCTCCCCTAGCCCAACTGTCTACTCAAAGCTGGTCTACCTTCCAAAGTTGGATCAATACTGAAAGTCTTGCTAAGTCAAGCTCTCTCCATGTAAGGTTCCAGACCTTTGTGGGCAATATGTTCATGGTGAATTTTTTTTTTAGTGCTACAGTCCTATCTTGAGTGGAGGGTTCCCCAAGTCCACACTGCTCTCTTAGCAGGTGTCTTTGAAGCAAACCATCATTGAAATAATACTCCTGGACACAGTCATGAAGATGATTAATTAAAAGCAGTTGCAGAACAGGGAGCAAACTACCAATTAGGTAGCCTGGCCAATTACCTGTCTGGTGGTGAAGCTGACTTGCTGGCCTGTCAGGATTACAAATGTTTTGCATAGCTGCACATACTTTACCGAAAGAGGCAGTTTATTATTGTGTTAGGTCTCTCAAAAAGGCTGTGACCCTGAGGTGCAGGAATGGATGCTTCAGAAGCCTTGCCCCTTTCTGCTGTGCAGGATCAATTACACACAGGCAAGAGCGATCCTTTTAGAAACCCTGGCTTAGA
Source organism: Ceyx melanurus (assembly GCA_024611195.1). Lineage (NCBI taxonomy): Eukaryota > Metazoa > Chordata > Aves > Coraciiformes > Alcedinidae > Ceyx > Ceyx melanurus. The sequence goes on from JANHGL010017342.1 coordinate 73,738, forward strand.
CTAACAGTAGGAAGCACTTCAGAAAGCCCAATGCATGTAGCTGTAAGGGGAAGAAGCAAAGCCTGAAGTCTTTTTGCTGCTGACAGTGACAAACCCTGTGCTCTGTTCCAACAGAGCCAAGCTGAACACGGTCAGGTTGCAGGGATAGACAGCACTGGAGTCCACAGCTGTCCTGCCTGCTGAGCTGCCATCCTGGTCTTGCGACCACTGGGGACAATGTGGGGGGTGCCATTTTGAGCAGTGACCAGTGTCAAGCCACTGGACCTCGTCTGTACAAAGGAAACGTCACATGCCTCCCACCAGCTGAGAAGTAGTACTTCCCTTCAGTGAGACAACTGAGCCAAACCCAGTGTTCTTCTCTGCATCAGCACCCAGACTTTTGATGCTTAGCGTGACAAGTGTTGATTGTTTAGCAACCCCAGCTGTAGACACATTAGCCAAAAAAAGTACAGAGAAAAACCATCCTTTTTCTTCTTAAGAGACTTAAATCCAACATGAAAACAAATCACTGTTAATAGAGCAAATAAAGCAAGTGAATTCTTTCAGCCAGGGTGAAATGGATGCTGCAGGTCTCCTTGCAGGAACAATGTGGATTACATTTGTTTCTTTTTCTTGCAAACATGCTAAGAGCTCTGAGGATGTCAGTATATTTTTTAGGCGTGGCAAGAATGATAAGGCTGCCAGTGGGTTGATTGAGATGAAGGAAAACTCTGTCTTGTGCTTCATCAGAGGCAGAGCCCAGTGGCCTCATTTTGACCAAGGTGCCTGAGCTGCCAGAAGGGAGATGGGTCATTCCAGCAAGCAGAATACAAGGCTATCAGCTGGGAATTGCACCACAGGGTCACCGCTCCTGCTCAGAACCATCAAAATCTTTCAGCTGCAGCTTGGAAACATCTGTCTTGAAGGTTTCTATCCTACCATCTTTAGATCCATGTTCTCAGTTGTATATTTGATGCAGGTTTCGATGGAGTTTTAGATGTGAACATACTAATGCTTGATTCCACACATGTAAACATGTAAATATGTTCTGTGACAGTGTACGACCCACAAACCAACAAAAGCTGGTCCAATAACAACAGAGTGACAAACATTTGTCCCTTAGCATTTAAGGGGGTGCAAGGCCAAGGAGCTAGCGCAGCCTGGCTTCCCAAGGAGGCCGGCAGCTCTTAATCCCTGCTCTCACCCGCGCCTCGATCACCTCGCGGGGCCGGGCCGGGCCGTCTGGGAGCCCTGCGCCCCTCATCCGGGACCGGCTCCGGCCAACGGCCCCGCGGAGGACGAAAAGAGCCTCTACCAGCCATCACCCCGTTGGCCTGGGCCCGACACCCGACAATGGGACTAGCCCGCGAGGACGAGGTCCCACCGCTGCCCGTGCCTAACGCTACCGAGCGCGCAGAAAACGTACGTTCGGTACCGGGCGTAGTCCCGCGGCTCTTGGGGGTGGAAGGTGATGGAGTGACTCTTTCCCACTCGCTGGGGACTGAGCGCCCGGTCAATTTACTCCTTCGTCCTGTGAAGGCACCGGCCGGCATAAAAGCCGTTCTGCATTTAGGGAGACCTGGTGTGACTCCTGCGCTGCGCCATGATGAGGCGCACTAAGCCCGAGGTGGAGCGGTATGTCGCCCCCGTGCAGGCTACCGCCCCTTCTTCCAGAGAGGTGAGTGCTGCCGGCGGCTTGGGCTGCTCTGCCCTTCCCTTCTTCGTGCCTAGCCGTAGGAGGGAAGGGCAGTTGTGATGTCTCGGGGAGTATTTCTGAGTCTGTGTTCACTGGGATTTT
>JANHGL010017343.1:0-144183 GCA_024611195.1 Ceyx melanurus
AGGCTGTATTTATCAAAAATAAAATTGACCTTTCCTAGTTCATACACAAGGACCCTCCCCACCTCTCAGAAAAAAAAAAAAAAGACTTCTCAAGTCTTTTTTTATTTTTGATAAATACAGCCTTTTACTAGTTACAGAGATTTCCATCAGACCTTTATGACTTTGAGTTAGGAATCTGATGCAGGGAGCTGTGGCACAGTATTTTCTGTTTTGTTAGGCTGTATAGTCTGATATGGAAGTGGATGGAGGCAAGAGGGAGGAAGTATTTAAAAGTAATAATACAATTCCATTTTTAATAAAGTCTATGCTAGAAATTTAGGAAGACCAAATCCAGAACTGACCAAAATTATGACAATACAGACCTATTTTGAGGGAAAATATTCAGTGCTTGCTACAGTCCAACACTGAGTTAGTATGAAACAACTAAAAATAAGGAACTAATATGCATGTATTAAAGATCATTAACTCTCTAATCAGGTGCTTCTTATTCAGTGTATGTGTTTTAAAGGTGGCAGGCAATCCACCTGAATGGTTTTGTCTTTTCTCCATCTCCGTGTAGACAAATTGCAGCTTTACTGATAAAGTTTAAAGATTACTTTTGGTGGGGGGAAGGCATCTTCTAGCTGTATTGTGGTGGAGAACCCCAAGCCTGGGCATCCCCAGAGAGGAGGAGGTTCCACTGTAGCAGCACCAGGAACACGAGGTGTTCATGTTCATAACAGGTGAATACACATACATTTCAGTGACAGTGACTTCCTGGTAATTCTGTCCTTGGTCCCTCATGAGGTACCTGAATAAATTGTGTTCACTAAATTTGCACTTTCTTCTTTTACAATATTAGAAGAAATCCTTTCCACAGTGTTAACTCCATCCACATGTTCAATCAAGAAGTCTGCCTTTAAGCTTGAATTGACAGACTGTGGTGATTCTCTAATTCACTCAAGTGCTTTCTGTCTTGAAAAGCACTTTTCATAGGTGGAGTTCCTTTGAATTTTTAGCTGAAGATATGTTCCTTAAAAAACAAAGCATGATACATGAAAATTTGCCATGTTTACTAAATTCATCAGTAGTTTTGAGTGGAGGAAAATGTGAACTGTAGACAAATTTATTTGACAATGTGATTTGGCCTTAGGACCAATCAAGCTTTATACCAACAGCACGAAAAACAGCACACATTTTGCCACTAGCAATACTAGTGTTTCAGCACTGATGACAGGGAGCTGGTCATCTATTTTATTCTAATTTATGGCTTTGTTATTATGAGCACATGGCAGTGTAGCAGGAAATGTTTCCCCTTACTAACTGTCCTGCTCTGGGTTTTCATAGGGAGTGGGGATATTTTTTCTAGTGTAGGCATGTGAGGTGATCCTGCTCTGGCAGGGGGGTTGGACTAGATGATCTTCTAGGTCCCTTCCAACCCCTAACATTCTGTGATTCTGTGAGAAGGACTTCTATGCAGATTTCAAGATATTTAGTAAAGTAAACCAAATAGAAGTATATATACTTATGATTTGATTAGATATAAGTGAACCACATGTTTAGCACAAACTTTCATCATGTGATTGGGATGTCCTGTGACTTCTCTGTTTACAAAAACAACTCATGTTTGGTAAACATTTTATGTGTTGCTTGGATAGTATATTCTCTGTCAAGTTTATAGACAGAGTTTAAAGTCAGTATTTCTGTTGTAATTTAGAAAAGTACATCCTGGGGTTAGTTTTTTCAAAAGAAAAATTACAGTAATTCTGCCTCCATAACTGGCTACGGTTGTTCTGGAAGATTTGAGAGAACCTGAGCAGACTTCTAACAGCAGCAAGAAAGGGCCTAGAAACTCACAGGAATACAAAGAGGGAAGTAAAGTTGAGCTATTGTAACATTTAACTGATTTAATGGGGCTTTTAGCAGTGTTAGAACTACCAGCTTTCAAAATACATTACTTGGGTTACCTACACATTACAGCTTTCGTGGAATTATCAAATGATTTGTTACTCAGGTTCCTTTAGTAACAACAGTGCATATTCTTCTACTAATGGCAAATTTAACACTTTAAGATGTTTTAATAATCTCAAACACTACATCGTGGTGTCTTTCTCTTTAGGGTAATTAATAGCAGATCTGCACTCAGCTGGATTCCCCTGCCGGTGCCATTGTGAACCAAATACACGTGATTACATTTCTAAGGCAGACCGTGCAATATAAACTTGATGTCCTTTTTATGCTGGCTGCAGGAGGACAAATGGTACCTGATTAAGCATAAAGCCTAGTGTTACAAAGCTAATCCATTGACGTTTTTGGAACGTGTATGGCTTGGCCAAGATAGTTTACAGTGGATCAGCACTTTGCTTTGAGTAGCCACACTGCTTTTGATCTGGTAGGAGGAGCTCTCAAGTTGGATTTACTGTTGCATTGAACCATGGCCTCAGGCACAAGTCCTGCACTGCTTTACTACCAGCTGAATTAGCAGGGGATCCATGAGTTAAAAATAGGCTTTTTTTCTTTTAGCAGCAATTTCTAGATTTCAGTCTTACAGGCACGATGGCCTTTAAGGAAGTGACAAAAGCAAAGGTTTGTACAGTGAACGAGACTCCGCTATCCTCGGTTACACGGAGCCTCTGTGGACCTGTTAGAAGCAGCAAATAACTGTTTTCAGCAAACAGATGTAGCAGATAGTTCAGTGGCAGGGAACATAAGAACAGTTGTAGCTATATAAAGAACACAATAGACTGAAACTTTTTCTTTGTAAGAAATTGCACATAACCTGGAAACCTTAATAATAGCAAGTACCTTATCAAAAAGCATTTTCAACCTGGATTTGATATATTGCTGTAGTCAACCCACATGTGTCCAGTCCTAGAAAAATGCTGTAATCCAAAAATTATGGCTATACTTAAGGGTCTTAGCCAGTGAAACCAGCATGCTTTCTGTGGAGAAAGGATGTACTACACAGATTCTGTCAATAGAGAGTGTGTTTAGGTACTGGTGCTGATAAATATGAACACTGAGAATCACTACTCCAGAAAGCCCTTTAAATAAAGTAATAATAATAAAAGAATTTAATGAATGGAAAATGCTGTCCATGCTTCTTAAAGGTCATAGGACAGAAAGCTACAAACATAGTTTTTCTAATTAATGTTCATTTATTTTCTTGTGCTCTGTAACCAAAAAAACCAAAGAGCATCTCCACAACTGGGAAAAGAAGATTAAGAAAAAAAGGCAATGGATAAATTTTATTCCAAATGTTAAAAATGTCAAAGCAAGAAAATAATCTGAACATTTTTCCATTTCCATATATCACATTAAACTACAGCTACTGGTAAGTGATTTGTGCTCTCTTCAGGCTTCACACAGTAACACTGAATAAACTCTTGGGCAGCTTGCACCAGAGAGAGATCCTTTGGCTACCTGTGAGATTTTTGGTTTTTCTATTATTATTAACTACCATCATGGCAGTGTGTATCTATATGTAGATGAAAAGCTAGTGTGTTACAAGGTAGTGTTTGAATACAAAGCTAGAAAATCCTTTCTCACTGCATGAAGGGTGAGGAGGATTTTCCAAATTATTGTGCTTTGGAGGCTTGAGTTATTAGGCAAGCTCCCCATGCAGTCAATGAAAAGTAGATGTTACCACAAGGAGATGGAGAGACTTGCTATTAAGGAGTATTTGGATGATCTTTGTGTTGCAGAGTCACTGATCTCTCTATCCTGAATGTCAGGGAAGTCTGAGGTGCAAACATCATCATCCACACTAGATACCCTACATAGACTCTTCACCTCTAAAATACATCTTGAAATTACCTGAGCCTGGGGCTTTCTCCTTCCATTGGAGATGACTTCATCAAGGTCAGAAGCTTTTAGATGGTGTAACAGGCAGCCTCCCTGCAAATGGGATGAGTGTATTTGCCTGAGTTAGATATGCTGGTAGGATCTGTTACAGCCTTGTTAGCCTCCAGTGGCATGGTGCTGAACCAGAACATCATCCAGCAGCTTTAGCTGAGACACTGCTGTCCGAAACAAAGCCTTTCATGCTGGTGACATGCTGAGTGACTTTCTTACAGAAGGATTTGTAAAACTCAATTTCTGAAGATGTCTTGTGGATTTTGCAAAACTCTCTATGTAGCTTTATGAAGTGGGTTTTTCAAGGACAGGATTGTGGAACATACTTAAGGGCATTCATTCTTTCTTTCCTTAGTACCTTCAGTTGAATGAAGGAGAATAAAAAATACCTTACTCCTTTCTTAAAGCACTGTCCTCACATTGTTGTAAAAATGATTATACCATTGTGACAGAGACACTGTGGTTGAGCAGTTTGTCAAGAGCTTCAGAAGTTTTAGTTTTGCTGAATCTCGTCTTGAGATAAAAGTTTGGGGAGGATGGAGAGGGCCCTCTCCTTACCTATGTCTCCCTCCAGGTAGCTCATTTGGTTTATTAGCGACTGCCTTTGTCATACCTCCTAGGGTAGCAGACCTCTAAGGCTGGGGACTTTGAAAGGAGAATGTAAGAAAGTAATCCACCACCTAAATCTGTGCTGTGTAGGCACCCTCGATGGGCATCTTGGGATATACACCAGTACCTTTAGTGTTATGGTACCAAGGACATTTCTCATAAGACTGTTTTAGAATCCAACAGTCTTCACTTTGGGAAGCTTCCTAAAGAGCAGATTTATTTTTTCCCCCCCTCAATTGCATCCTATTACAGGCCAAAATTGTTTCTCACAATAAAGCACTAGAGAGTTAACATCAAATCTAGCTAAATTTCATTTTCCTTTACCCTTTTTCATCTTAATTATCACAGCTTCAGTACTATGAAGTTGCATTCTGTCACTAAATTTAGAGTCCCGTGTTTCAGAAGAGTACTGTTGACAGGAGAAACACATTTGGCAAATGCATCATGTAGAAGTAGATGCAGAAATTTCTTGTCCTAGTTTTTTCATCCTGCAGCTAGTTCCATATGGGCAGCTTTAATGCATTTTTATTTAATGAATTTTAACAAATGCTGAATTCTGATTTCTGTAGCCACTGCATCAGGGGTCTTAACAGGCTTCTTGCTGGTGTGAATGCTGCTGCATCTGTGAGAATGCTCATAACACTGTGCTGGAAAAGCTGTTCTTCATCTTCATGAAACCTGAGAGCCAGACTTCAGTGGAGTTAGCTTTAAAGGACCTGGTGTGACCCCACAGGCCCCTGGAGTTTAACCTCACATCTTCTCAAATTCACCATCTGAAGTCACACTTGTAAATTAAATCTGTTCAGTGAACTAGCTTGGCTAGAGCGTGGTTATAAAATCCTTTGTCTTATCTGGATCAAGTATATACCCCTCAGTGAAGTGGCATAATGAATACTTAGGAAGCAGATGTAACCAGTCAACTTTATTCAGTCAATTTATCTAATTTATTTTTAAAAATTAATCCAGCTTTTCTGTATGAAGTATTCTTTTGCAAATAATATCCTGTCATTCTATTTAATTTGCTTTGTTAATTTGGTCTGATATTTTTTTAGCCCATATTTAAAAAAAAAATAAAATCAAGTGGTTCTATTATTGAGAATATACTAGTGGTGCCTTTACTGATTTCATGATGTTCTGTAATTTAGGAGGACAGTAGGCTGGTAGCAATGAACTGCATAAGTATACTGCGTAGCCAAAGACATCAAGTTGTCATCAGATCTATTGCTCCATCGAGGTTTTGTGTTGTAAGGAACAATACAAGGAGGGTTTTGTGTCCATATAGATCCCATGGGGAAGTCAGAAGGAACTAAGTCTTTCAGTGATGGAAAAAGGGAAAGGGAAAAAAATAATGGAAACTCCCTATTGTAGTGCTCTGCCAGGGATATTCTGTTCAGCATGGCAGGCAGTGCAAGAGCTTCCTAGGCTGTTGCTCACCACAACTCTAAAGGTCTAAAGTGAGATGCTCGAAGCCTATGCTTGCAAAAGGAGAGTGAGTCTCTTGAATAGCAGAACTTCTGGGAATAAAAAGCTCAAGTACAGTCCTCAGAAATACATCCCATGCCAGCCTCTTTAGTGCCCAACAGGAGAACAGTATTTCTTCTGGGTATATCAATGAAATTGAAAGTTGAGTAAAGCTTCCTTAGTCCCAGTTTTCAGACCGAGTTTTTTGCTGTCCTGTGTGGGAACAGAGAGGTTAGATTTGCACCAGGAGTGGCAGAGCCCTCTCTGTGGCTTATTGCAGCACCCAAAGCACGCTCTGCAGTGATGGGGAGTTGAAGGCAGAGGCTGCAGTGGCTATGACACTTGCTACACAGAAAAAGTGTTGCCTGAGGCAGGACTGGGCATTCTGCTCTTCTCTACAGTCATCCATCCAGGTGGGTGTAACCCCACTGTCCTGTGGAATTCATTCCAGAGGCTGAGACTGCCGTGAATAGGTATGGTATGTTTCTGCTGAGCCTTATAGAGTGTGGGTTAAATGTCTTCCAAACAGATTACTGTGGTATGCATGCAAAAGATAAAGTAGGTATAGATCACAGAGGATGATCCCACTAGACATACAGAGGGCTGGAAGCCAGGTGTGATGTCTTGTCTCTGCTCTTTATTCACTTGTCTCCACACACCAATAAGGCAGTAATTGTGGGGATTTTCAGGTTGCTAATGAAGCAGGGTTATCTTTTACACCACTTGAGCTGTTAAATATAATTGTCACAAACCTCAACCAGGTGTAATGAAACTGTTCAATTTCACCATTTTCTCCTTTATTTGACTGCAGTTATTGTTCCAGCTTTGTGTTGATTTTGACTTTGCAGTAATCTTTTCTCAGCAGTAGAAGGGCTTTCAAACACAGTGTTTTCTTACTCTTACAAGGGAATTCCTCTTCTCACATCATAGCCCAATCCTTTGATATATTGCTAGTGGAAGCATAGGAGAGGATGGCAGGCAGTAATAAGCAGAGAATTTTTGCACTTGGCTGCTGGCTACTAGCTGATAGATGCCCTTGCTCTGACTTGGTGAGTGATTACCAGAGAGTTTGGCTCTGAACTGGTGCCACACTTAATTGTGACTGATTCATTGGGCTGAAATATGTCACTAATTTAGTTCAGCTATTTCATTAATCTGATTGAATTGCATCCGGCTGTTAGAGGTGTAAGAAAGAAGGGCACCTGACACACAAGGTGAGAGCACTAACCTCTGCATTAAACTATAAAACAGTCACTAGGACATCTAATGCTGGAATTTAATTTCTTCATAGAAATTTGGTTTCCAAGCACAATACTAATTAGCTGTAAGCTTGATGAATGTCAGGAATTAATTAAAACATTTCAGTGGCCTGTGTGGGTTTTAAATATTGTCATTATTGCCCCAATGTTTTCAGTCCTTACACTAATTGCTTTTTAGAGGGCACAAATGGAATTATCTTCTGGAATGACTAGGAGCGCTAACATTTCATTACATCATTGAGAATGGACCTCCTCGCCTCTGGATTTCCCTTCTCTAAATTTTATCTACTGTTTTTCTTCTGCTATTATGCATGCATTTCAAATAGAAAGGCAAGACTTTCTAAAGTGACTTTAGATACAAACTTTATTTTGAGACCAATTCTGGTTTTTCTTTGTTAGCTGTACTCTGGAGGCCAGCATGCTGTTGTTACCTGCTTTCATTTTGGCAATAGAAAAATAGCTACAGCTCTATTAAATATTTTTTTATTAAATAGGATGTTAGCCAAAATCCATGATTATTTTGTCCTGTTAATAAAAGGCCTGCAACAGTTTAAACATTTGGTACATGAAATGCCTGCAAGATAAAAAACATGTCAGGAAATTATTTATTGAAAGGGAATCAATATTCAAAATGAGCTTTAGGTTGTTTCTCAAATATGAACTGAATGTAAAAGTAGCTACATTTTAGGTGCAGGAATTGCAGATGCGTAATGCAGACTGCTCATATTCCTTGTCTCTGACAAGTGTCGGACATGTTTGGCTGCATAGTAAGGATGAATGTCCAACATGCCATATTCTAGACTGCAGACATATGTATGACAAATATATGAGGTGACATGACATGGGAAGAGCCTTAATACTTGGAGTGCTTATAGAGAGGCTCCTCTGAGTGTTGAGCAATGCTACAAACTCCCAGGCTACAGCTTGGTGCCATACCCTGTCACTTGCTTCACGTGTGATCATATCAGTCCTCAGTTCCTGTTCCTTGGGACAGAGGGAGAAGGATGGGGACACTTCACCGTGTGTCTGCAAGATGTTGGTGGTGAGGAGAACTGAAAGGAACCTTTACAGTGCCATGTCATTGACTTTGTCTGCATAGATGTGATGAATCTCTCATGCCTTCATGACCTCAGCAATGTCATTGTCCACAGGGATCAGTCTGGATCTCAGTGGTTCAGATTTGGGACTTTCCAAGGAAGGTTAGGTCAGTTTGCACTGAGATCTGCTTACAGAAATAAGGTTGTGATTTATTTTATTATTTTTTTTTTTGAGAGGGTTAGATGATGGTTACTGTATGACAGTTACATTAAGTATGATGGCTCAGAAGTCGAGAAAATGATGGTTCATTATCCCTTCTTTCAAAGCTTTACTTTAATAATTAACTATGCAACAACCCCTCCTCTAGTGAGAGATGTGTTCAGCATTGTATTTCTTAAACTATTTTTGGCCAGTGGTCTCAATGCTGATTGCCTGGAGGCATAACACAACCATATCCTGATGAAAACAGTTATTTGGATTGACAGTGCTGCAAGAAGCTCAATTCCAGGTTACTTGATTCTGTCTCTCCCATCTTCAGTTTTCCTGCCCAAGGGTGTAACATTTCACTCTAGCCTATGAAACAAGTGGCAATAAATCTGTATCAATACACATGTAAGTCACATTTTTATGAAGATGTGATCTGTTTAATGCCTGGAGAAGATTAATGTCATCAAGGTACACAACTGCTTTTGTGTACAGATATGACGTTGTTGGAAGGGCATGATGTAGAAGCTCAAAGCAACAACATACTTGAGAAATCAGCCCTGAGGCTTGTTTCAGACAGTGACAGTCCAGCCATTCAAGGTCAACCTGCTTCACTATTGTATCTCCAAAGGGACAGGGGACTGCCACGATTTTGTGCCATTTTAAAGCACTGAGCCCACTGAAATCCATTTGAAATTAGGCAGCTCTTAAAGACAGGCAAGTGGTATGTTTTAAACAAAATGAATCTAGACTAAAATCCACAAAATGCCTCTCTCAGAGGCACTCCTGACTCCTCCTTTCTCTCTCATCTTTTTTCACACAGTGCCGGTCCTAAAGGAGATAACATTTATGAGTGGAGATCTACTATACTTGGACCCCCAGGTTCTGTATATGAAGGAGGTGTTTTTTTCCTGGATATCACATTTTCATCTGACTATCCATTCAAGCCACCAAAGGTAAGGGTAAGGTTTTTATTGTATTTATCTTTTCTTTCTTGTGTGAGAAGAATGTAACTTGCAGCGAGTGCTCCTCACTTTCCAAGTATCAAATTTGTTTATGGTCTTGAAAACTACAGGGTCCAAAATCTTGGCTTGCAGTTTCAGAAAAATCCTGTGTCTAATAGTTTCCCAATTACCACACCCAATACTGATTTCCAAGCTTTAAAAGTGATAAATGAGATTATAATTCTGATCAAGAGTTAAGATTCAAGTAAATTTACTTTTGAAGACAGCACAAGACCTTCTTATGCTTCCTCCTTCTTACTCCATCTACTAACATATATGTATAATAAACTTATTTTCTATTATAACCAGATATTATATGTTTATATTAGATTATGTATTTTTATGTAATTTTTAGCAAAATAATAGAAAGCTAAAATAAGTTACATAGACAACTAGACTGTTATATTGTGACTTCAAAACGGAAAATTACTGTGATGATTTCCATTACTGTAAAATGCCAAACTATTTATTATTGGTAAGATCAACAACCTTGTTTGATAATACTTGGAAGTAAAAGCTATTTTTATTAAATGAAACTAATCTTAACTTAAAGTAAGATCTTGTTTCCTTGCTCAGAAACAGTATAAACACTTAAAAAATTATAATTTACTCATGGATATGAAAGAAGTTGAAGGTTGTTCCCTTAATGCCAAATTGCAGCTCTTGACCAAGTCACCAGAAAGCACACTGCTGACTAAATACATTCTATCATACACTGTTTCTACAACCTATGGCTCTTGTAGCTATACTGTTAATACCTGTTTCTATTTTGAGGAGGATTACAACATAAAGAATTTACTCTCTGTATATCTCACACTTCTCTCAAAGCCCCAAAATGTAATATTCTCTAAGATTGTTATAATGATGAGATGCAGAGTACTGGACAAATGCCTCATTAAAATATTGTAGATTATTTTTTAGAGCATGCTTATTTTTGAACTTTAAGTAATTTAAGAAACATCATGGATTTTTCTCCCCTGCAAAGAAAATTTTCCTCATCTTCTTGTGATATATGTAATTAAAGCACTTAAATATTTCTAACTTTTTATTTGTGCAGAATAATGCTTATGTGCTTTACTGATATTAGTCCTTAAAACCAAGGATGATCTTGGTTAGTGTGATAGAATTGTTTTGTCTGTATATTATGTCCTGTCTAATGAAGGATAAGGCAAAGATTTTGTTTTTAATTTGAACAAGGATAATACAATAGTCCAAATTTAAATATTAATTTTTATTGTCTATATTTAGGCTTTTGAAAGAAAGCAAAAGATCAACTAATACTGCACATGCAGCCAAATTCTATCTACTTCTTCACCTTCAGAAACCACAGTAAAGTTACATTTCTTATTAAATCATTCTTGATATGCAATATGTTCATTAAATAGTGTACAGGACCATAAAGTAGGTCATAATTTTTGTGGTTAAAAGACAGAGGGCCTGTGTGAAAGCAGTTTATGCACCAAAGATCTCCATGGTAGGTTTCTTAAAAGCAGCCATGACTACAGTAAATACTCTGCTGTTAAATAACTGTGTTTTAGAAAATGACCAGAGGCAGCATCCCTGGGCAACACAGAATGACTGTCTGTCTCTTATGCTGTGGTTCTAGGTTACTTTCCGTACCAGAATTTATCACTGCAACATCAACAGTCAGGGAGTCATCTGTCTGGATATCCTGAAAGACAACTGGAGCCCTGCTTTGACTATTTCAAAGGTTCTGCTGTCTATTTGTTCTCTTCTGACAGACTGCAACCCAGGTAAGGAGCTGATAGGGTACTGAACATCCACTCTTGGTTGACTTACTTGCAATTGCAGGTAATTTATACATTTGATTGTATGCACATTAATGAAACTGTATTTTTACAATTGTGGATGAAACACTCCTGCTTAGATGTAGTCCTACATTTAATGGTGCCTTTCATTTCCATGAAACAAGAGGCACCTTGCCTTTTTCACAAGGCCATTGAAGGTCTGTGTCGCAGGAGCTCCAGCAAGTGACTCATTGATCCAAGAATGCAACAAAGTTCTCTTGTGTAATAAATTCTGCAGGTTGAAAGGGGCTGCAGGATGTCCCTTCTCTTAAAACAGCGGTTGAAGCCAATGAATATCACAAATGTGAGGGGGGTGATGTTTAGAGAGATTTTTCCCTTTTTCAAAATGAGTTCCTTGTTCCAGTTGGGAGAGGAGTAATTTCACTGGAAGCAGTGCAGTTTCTCAGCAACAACTGTGTGACCAGTGTCCTTAGGCAATGAATGCTCATTGCCTGAGGTCAGGACAGGAACAGAGTAGTGCTAACAGTTCATTTACAGAATCATAGAATGGCTTATACTGGAAGGGACCTTAGAGATCATGTAATCCACCCTCCCTGCCAGGGATGCCTCTCAACTAGACCAGGTTGCTCAAGGCCTCATCCAAACTGGCCTTGAACACCTCCAGGGAGGGGGCATCCACAACCCCTCTGGGCAATCTATTCCAGAGTTTGAGCTCCTTGATATTGAAGAACTTTTTCCTAAGATCCAATATAAAACTATTTTCCCTCAGTTTAAAACCATTTCCCCTCATCCTATCATTGGACACTCTTTTGAAGAGTACCTCTCCAAAATTCCTGTAGGATCCCTTCAGGTATTGGAATGCAGTTATAAGTTCTCCCTGGAGTCTTCTCCAGGTTGAACAATTCCAACTTGCTCAGCCTATCTTTGTAGCAGACGTGGATCATCTTTGTGTCCCTCCTCTGGACTCATTCCAACGGATCTGTGTCTCTCTTATGGTGGGGACACCAGAACTGGATGCAGTATTCAAGGTGGGGTCTCACAAGAGCAGAATAAAGGGGGAGAATCATCTCTCATCCTAGGATACAGTGAGCCTTCTGAGCTGCATGAACGCACTGCTAGCTCACATTGAACCTCTCCTCAACCAACAACCCCAGGTCCTTCTCTGCAGAGCTACTCTCAACCCACTCTGTACTCAGTCTGTAATTGTGCCTGGGATTGGCTGAGCCCAGGGGCAGGACCTTGCACTCTGACTTGTTGAACCTCCTGCAGTTTGCACTGGTCCATTTCTCAAGCTTGTCCAGGTCCCTCTATGGCATCCATTCCCCCAAGTGAATCCACTGCATCACACAGCTTGGTGTCATTGGCAAGCTTGCTGAGGGTGCGCTCAATGCCATTGTTCATGTCACTGACAAAGAAGTTGAACAGCACCTGACCCAGAACAGATCCTGAGGAGCTCCACTTGTCATAGGTCTCTACCTGAACATCAAGCCATAGACCACAACTCTAAAAGACTAGTAAAGATTGAGGAGAAACTGATGAATGCCTTTGATACAAAAGTTTGATGACTGTTGAAGCAAAGTGGCTCCCCTGAGTGTGTGCCCTACGTCCCCATACCCCACTGTGCCCTAGTCTTGCTCAGCACCGTGACGGGTGCGCACCAGGCAGCGTTGGCTGAATGTCCTCTGCTCCAGCAGCCCTTCCAAAGGGCTGGAATCAGGGCCCCTGCCTGGGCCAGGGTTCAGTAATATGCAGACAACCACAATAGGTTTTCTGTTTCCTTTTCCCATTTGTTGTGCCTTCTGTGCTTTCTCTTGGAAATGTCCTGTATGATAAGGGCTCTGCTGTATCTCACAGCATTTTCTGGCCTAACAAAGGCTATATTTCCAAATAAATTATGTGTTTTAAATCATGTATGTTTTAAATCATAAATCATATGTTTGTGTGGGTTTTTCTATTGTAAAAAAGGTTTCTAATGCATCTTCTCCTGCCTTTTGCAGCTGACCCTTTGGTTGGAAGCATAGCCACCCAGTACCTGACCAACAGAGCAGAACATGACAGGATAGCCAGACAGTGGACCAAGAGATATGCAACATAAATTACAAACTACTTGTGCAGTGTGAAGGTGCAGAAGGCAACTTTGCAGTGTGCAACAAATCTTTATAGCCTTTACAATACGGACTTCTGTGTATATGTTATACTGATTCTACTCTGCTTTTATCCTTTTGAAGACTGGGATACTGCCCCAAAAAAGGTAAATGCTATCAAGAGTAGAAATTTGTAGCTGTAGATTAGTTATGTTTAAAATGCCTACTTGCAAGTCTTGCTTCTTTGGGATATCAAAATGTATTTTGTGATGTACTAAGGATACTGTTCCTGAAGTCAACCAAATATTATAGTGCATTTTAGCCTAATTCATTATCTGTATGAAGTTATTAAAGGTAGCTGTAGATTACTAGGAATTATGTCATTTGTATTAAACCCAGATCTATTTCCAATATGTGGTACATGCTGTTGTGAAAACTGTTTTAACTTTTACCTTTGTCAGTTTGTAATGAAAGGATTTCCTTTTTCCCTTTGTAGCTCAGAGAGCACCCAGTGTATCATCTCAAACACAATAAACATGTTCCCCAAGTAGTAGTTTCTTTGTTTTCCTATTTTAAATTAATATTTGAATAAAATTAATTATAGTAACAAGGCAGGGCCAATGTATCACAGACCCCTGTGGATTATCTTTAATATACATAAGCAAAGGCTTGCTATTAAATGTTTAATGCACACCTGTGGATTGTTTTAAGTTTTCCCTGTTTTGTTTTTTTACAGAACAGATGTCATTTCTACAATTTCCTTAAATTTAATGCTGTTCAGCTCTTTCTCAAGTTGAAATGAAAGCATTGCATATGCTTACTCCAGAGGTTAATGTAGCTGTTTGCTTCAGGGCCAGTCCTGCTCTCCTAACAAACTTGCCAGAGTCTTGCTACATTTTTTATTTATTTTTTTTTGCAGGAGGAGGGCCATGTAAGTCTGGTGCTTTTGTTTCCAAGTAAAGCAAGTTAGACTTGCTGATATAGAGAACTACAGTTACGCATTGAAAATGGTCTTCCAAAGCATGATTGAACATTGTATCATCTGTCCAGAAAAGAAAGTAGTAGAATAAATTTAATCCAATTTTTGAGACATAAAAACAGTTGTGGGGAGAAATGGACCTTTATTAGTGAAATGAACTCTATAAAATTTTTAGACCACGTTTCACCCCCTTCACTTTCTGGTTTGGAAATTTTGTAACAATCTGTAAGTAACAAAGATATACAGCTTTATAGTACATACAATTTTAAAAGTAGAGTCACTAATACTTTTATAATTTAAGCTTTTATAGGTTGCCTGTCACAATATTGGTTATTTAAAAAAAAAAAAAGATGCTTGATCCTTTTAAATGATTTTTAAAATTACACTTAATTTTAAACTTTACAGTCTCCCCTTACTACCTAGTGTTTTTGGAGATAACATAGCACTTCCATCAATAGGATGCTCTGCTTATTTAATATGAAATACTTAAAACTGAATGTTAAGTTTAAATACTAAAGCAATAGAAAAATATGTTAAAGATTTACATCTAAAGTTAGTCATCGCTATATAGGTCCCTGGTTTTTGTATCACATGACCTTTGACCATGAGTTGTCCACCCTACTTTAAATATTTCTACAGATTCCTGAAGGTGGCTTGAAGAACTGTATATCCCAAATATGTCAACCTAGAAGCCAGTCTCTCTTGGTAGCTACAGGATAGCTTTAGAGTTCGGGTTATAAAGTGCAAAAGGGAATGAGAAACGGGATCTGGCAGGTGAATATGCCTAAGTCAGGTAACAAACTACTGCCAGGAGATGAAGTGCTGGAAATCACTGCTGAAGGTGACCAGAGTTTCTCATTATGTCATCGGACATGTGAGAAATAGCACAGATTGGCAAAGAAACAAGGGGCTATCACATCCAGGCTGGAAATCTAAGGTTTGCTCACTGCTGCCCATGAGCACTCTCATGGGTGACACGGTGCTCGTACACCACTCCAGTGACTTCCCAGTGAGGAGCAAACTATGTATTTCACACATTAACTGTGTTGCCTACAGAATTTACAGGTATTTATATCGTAAAATATTATGGTATAAAAATACAGGTTTTAATCCTAATTTTAATGTATTTTGGTTTTGTATTGTACCTACAATTTAATATACCTAGGTGTACAAGTCGGATGCCTTGTTAGTGTTGCCCTATCTTGCCTTCCTTGCAATTGGATCCTTTACACTTTTTTCTTTTTTTCTTTTTTTCTTTTTTTCTTTTTTTTTGTTGCTTTGTCATAATTCTGTTCTTTTTTAATGTAGGGTTTTTTTGTGTGTAAATTTTATATTTACTGAAGTAAAGGTTGGTTTTGTGTAAACATTTAAACTTTAAAAAAAGAAAAGAAGCTAATTTTGTTTCTCAAGTTCTCTCTGCTAAACCATGCAGTAGAAATAAATTTGTATTGTTAAATAAATCAATTAGTTGTTAAATGAGAATGTGTGTCTGTTTTCATGGGGAAGGGAGAAGTCCCTGCTGAAAATATATCCAAAATAGCAGTTGCAAACAGCATCTGGTGTTTTCAGACTATTTCCTTCCTGGCTGTGCTGGGATGAGTACCAGTCTCTACCAAAGCACAGCACTGATCCTATTTTACAGTTACAATTTTCTGTTTCATTTTACCACCAGTCACTGGGCTCTGTATTTGGGAAGAAATGACCAAAATGACATTTCTGTGAAAAAGCCAGCTAAAGATATCACACATCCCCTCTTCCTTTGCATTTTGGATGGGCTTTTCTTGTTCTGATGTCCTTTGGATTTAAGTGCAGCTGGTTGGGAAGGTGCCCCAACGGGCTCTATGATCTCCTGGCACAAGGAGCACTTGTGGAAACCAGCTGTCCCAGTCTTTGAGCTGTGACACTGCTGAGAAAGAGAGATGGTAGCATCCAGTGCTGATTCCCCACTCCCTCTCCTCCAGCGACCACCCTGACTGAAAGCGGTTGAAGATCCCAAGACAACAGGAGAGATCTTGTAATAGAGCTCGTGTGTTAAAAGGAGAAGCCAGACAGCGGCAGGGCTGCTTGTGCTGCTGGTGCTGCTGTCTGACCTTGCTGGTGTCGATGAGAATTAGACATGTTCAAATGTAGCTTAGGTGCAAGAGCAGATAATGCTCTTGGAAGATAATTGCTGGAACATTTGCAGCACAAAGGGGCCTTTGCTTTTTTATCCTTACAGAGAGAAACCTGCTTCAGCTTGACTTTCATAGATTCATAGATACTAGGGGTTGGAAGGGACCTAGAAGATCATCATGACTTCCCCCACATCTCTGCTTACATGTCTCTCTGGAGTGAAGTTATGACTGCCTCTGTTGCTGGTAGAACAGAAATCATCCAACATCCTAGTAACAATTTGAGGGATCTTTAAAATGAATTTTTTTTAAATGCCAGGAATAGATAAAGAGGCGTAGTATGAGAACTACACATATCCCCGCATGGTGACTACATCTGAGCAGAGGCTCTGCAACTGTAGGGATATAAGATGTGGCAGGACCATGTGCATGGATAACAAATGCATATAGCTGTCTCTTTCCTTGTTTTTGCAGCTGCTCTTCTTCTGCAGGCAAAGTGCGGACAGCCCTGTATGTTTAGGTAATCTTTTCAGGCATTGAGAAGCATTTTGTAACTTTGTTGTCCAAGATAAACATCTTTGAACCATTAACATAAACTGTTACCCTCCACAACACCTTTTGACAGTGAATGCTAGAGCTGAATTAAGGAATGTGTGAAAAAGTACTTTGTTATGTGATTATTTCATATAACCTGCTATGTGAACACTTCATTTTCTGTCTCTGAGCTTTGTACTGTGAGAAATAATGGACAATTTGATCTCTTCTTTGATCCCATTTATGATTTTATATACCATCATTATTATCAGTCTCCAGTAACTTTTTTCCAGGCTGGAAAGTCCTTATTTATTTAATCCCTCCCTGTATGGAAGATGCTGTGATTACCCTGGTCACCCTTGTCTGTACATTTTTCGAGCTAATTTAAAGGAATGCGAGCTGTGAGCTGTATGCAGAAGTTGAACTCTCAATTCATCTGCAATCATGTTTCCTGGTTTGGTCTGCTTCTCTAGTAATCCATAATACTCTGTTTTTTTAACCACTGCTTACTGCTTAGCTAATGTCTTTGTTAAGCTGTGTTCAGAGACGCTGGAAACTTTGCAGGAGCAAAAGCTAATGTAACCTTTTATGTAGATCTAACAAATTTGGCTTTCCCAGTATCTGCGGCTTTGTATTTATCATCACCAAATTAATCTGTGATCTTATCACCTAGTTCTCAGTACCATGAAATCCTTCATGACTCTTGGCAGTCAGCTTTAGTTTAGTCCGTCTTGAATATTGACTGTCTTTGTGTGCTGCATGTACCAGGGGTAGGAGGTAACAGCAAAAGTAATAGCAAAGTGCACTGGACAGGTCTGTCTGCCAAGAAGTGATGGGTCCCTAAGGACAAATTATCATCTGGCTTCTGAATGGCACAAATGAAAGCAGCTGCCAACTGTTTTCATCAGTCTGGGCTTTGTCTCCCTCTATAGAACAAATGTCAGGTCATTATTTAAAGAAGAGCTCGGTGCCGGTAAATTTCCAGAGTGCTGAATGAGCTGTCATCCAGGAGATTAGTTTTCTGGGATATCATATAGGTAGACAGGGGTGAATCACAAATCCTGTGGGAGACCACTCCTCTGAATGTAGTGATCGGATGTATCTCTGAAGGTTATAGCCAGTTTGGAAACGTGCAGTCTAGTGTTCCCGGAGCCAGGCAGCAAGAGCGGGGCTGGCAATGCAGAGGCGGGAAAGGGAAGGCAGGGGCACCGAAGTGCAGCGCTGCGGGGCGGCACTTGCCGTACTCAAGACGGCAGCCTCCTGCAAGCCTACAAGTCAATGCCTGTGTTTATGGATTCCAGAGCCTTAATTCTGCGTGAAAATTAGAACCAAGCTGGGCTCTCTTGACTGCATGCTAAACAAAGAGGTTACCAGTTCGTAATTTACAGGCACTGGGATTGAAGTGAAAAACTATTTTAAACTTCTTGTCAGTTTGTGAGGGGAAATATTAATATGCTCTATGCTTTTCTGCCATATACATTTTCTGCCTGGGTTTCCCTGTTAGCTGGCAAGATAATGTACTGTCTTTTCACTGCTGGAATGTTTAGTTATTTCGTACAAGCAACATTTTTCATTCTATTCACTTCTGAGTGTCACTGTTTCCAGCTGATTTTTTTCATAAGTATGGATTTAATTAAGACCTAAAAATATTAAGGTGTCATTTAAGCTCTGTTCATTGATTTAGTTGGTATTTTACTGTAGAATGATCTGAATTACCTTTCTTAAATGAAGAGAATAAGAATTAAATTACACAGTAGTTTTTCTGGAAGATTATGCTGTTCATTAGCAGCATGTTACCTAGTTTAAGCTACAATTATCCATTGCCTACTGCATAATATTTGATTTATAAACTAGCAGATGGAATAAATTAAAAAGATAACACTGCAGAGTTTTGTTGGAGTGAGGATGAAGGAAAATAGAAACTGTCACATATATAAAAAACAATAAATGTCTGAACTTTGCATTAATGTAAAACAAATTAGGACAAATCAAACCAAATGCTGACCTTTCTATCTCAGTTAATTTCCTGCACTTCTATTTCATTCATTTCGATTTCCTTTTTTTTCCATGAGGAAATGCAGGAAATAAAATAAATAGCCAAAGAAATACCAAGCCAAGGAACCAGCCAAAACAAAGCATTTTTTTTCATTGAGCAATCTTTTTTAAACCCAGCTGCGGTGGTTCCTCCTGAGCCACGCACAGCTATCTGCAGGTGCCTGCTGTGCAGAGCACAGCATTCGGGCTTAGCTGCTTCAGCAGCTCCCTTAAAGTCTCCCTCGCTGAGCGCCCGTGACATCCCGGCCGGGCGGAGTAGCCGGGAGCCTGGCGCCAGCAGCTCTCCCGCGGCGGGTCCCCAGCTCCCACCACGGCCAGGTGACGACTGGCCCGGGCTGTTTCTCAGCGGGCCCTGGCTTGCACCGGCGACTTCTCGGCGGGCGACAGAGGTGTTCAAACCGAGCCGAGCCAGTGAGTTTCAGGAGGGGCGCCGAGCGGTGCCTGGGCCGTTCGGCTGCGGGGCTGGCTGAGCGCCGCGAGGTGTCGCTGCCGCACTGGGGACCGCCGCTCGTCCCCGGCCCCAGGGACCGCCGCTCGACCCCGGTCTCGGACGCGCCCAGCACATGGGGAGGCTGGGGGACCACCCCCGGCGTTACCGGGGGGATGGCGGCACCAGCTGCAGCGCAGCCCGGTCCGCAGCCTCTACGAGGGAGTCGCACGATCTGCGGTTGCCCTCCCAAGGCGGGTGACTCCAAGCTTGAAAATCCCGGAGCCGCGGGTCTCGGCAGCGCAGCGTGTGCGGGAGCTGGGTGCGGGTGTTCCAGCCCCGTCCCCCGGGCCGGCCGAGCAAGGGGGGCTGCAGCCACCGCGCACCGTCGCCGTGAGAGGCGGGACAACGTGATCCCGTAGCCCGTGATTTCTCCTGCTCGTGGGGCTGCCGGCAGGGTGACTTTACTGCCTTGTCCTGCTGCTCAACAGCCACTGTGTTGCACTCTAAGGACAGGCAATTCGCTTTGAAGTATATTTGTATCCCCAAATTGTTAAAACTAAGGAAACTGCAAAAGATCATCTGAAATTGCTGCTGCCAGTCCAGTACTCTGACTCTCTTAACCTCATTAAGCCTCCTTAAACTCCACAAAATTAAATATCACATAAATCTGACAGCCTGAGAAGGACATGAAGTGTTGGTGTACTTACTAGTCGGTGCTTCCCAGCCTACTTGTTCATCCTCTCCGAGTGTCTCTTTTTTCTTTTTTTTTCTTTCTGAAATAAAGAAAGACCATATATTTGGAATAATGGTACTGCACTTTGATGCCACTGCTTCCAAAGAAGAAATGGTTACATAAAATAAATATGCAAGTTAAGAACAGAGATTTTCAAGTATCTTTTAAAGTTAAATCTTTGCAGATGGGTAGATTTAGTCCAGATGGATTGAAATATCATGTTCAGTTTCTATTTTCTTTATTAGATTAAATATTAGGCTCCGGGCACCAGAGAGTTGGTTTTCCTCTTCTTATAAGCCATATTCATTCGTAAATTCCCCGCTGAAAACTGGCCTCACAGACAGCTGGTTTTCTTTCAGTAACAAAGGATTCTGACAGAGCTGCTTTATTTTTTCCTTTGCAGGGTCTGTTCTGCTGTTCAGAACCCAGGTAAGTTTATCCAAGCCCATAGCAGTTGAGTGGGAGTACTGCTCTGTAAGCCAGCAAGACTCTTCCTGGCCCTTGTCTTCTATTTTGCCACTTGAAGGGTGACCTCGTCTGAACGCTATGAATCAGGTAAAGCTAAGAGAGTTGACCTGTGACTTTCTCAGCCTCTCAGCTTCGATGAGACACTTGCCTACTCGGCCACAGTGCACTAATGCTGCTCCTTTAACCCTTCAGCAGCAGTTCCCTGCTGTAACAAATGGAGTTGTACTGGTTAGGCACTGGCTGCTTAAAATGATGCGCGGTAAATATTTTAATTTTACCAAATTGCTAATGATCTTAAAAAGGTTTTAATTGAGTGATTAAAGCAGCCATTGATTTTTCGGGCCTCAACTTACACTATAATTCCGACCCTTGGCAAAGGCAGTCATGCACAATCGGATTGAGCCATCATTCAGAGTGAGGCCTGTGCAATTATCGTCACAAAAGTCAGGTATTGTGTTTGCCTTATTAACTTACATTAGGAACCTGTAGTGAAGCTGTGAAATAGCAGTCATCTTAAGATGTTTCCTGTGGTAGAGTTTTTATTAAAGACATTTACAGAGCCATAAACTGCAAAGGGGGATGGCTCATGTAAATTGCTGAGATTTATGCTTTGAACATGTTGTAAGTCTGCAAATGTGCTGGAAATCCTACAAAACTGCTGCCAAGTCCTTCAGACTGCATTGGGAGGAACCAAGACTTCCTGGCTGTGGATTAAACATTTAACAATTTAAACAGCAGTGTTGCCTGGAAAGCTGGTTAAAAATGACCAGGCTTTCTCCAGTCAGACCAGGGTTCAGTTTTGGAGTCTGGCACAATGCATCATCGTGGGGAACTCCTGTGGTACTAAAACCCCAACTCAGGCCCTTCATGACCCATCTGCCCCATCCATCACAGTGATGCTCCCTACAGGCAATTACTATTTCATGAGAGATCGACTTGCTCATTCCCTTGGGGTGGTGGACCTTCTAGCCACTGTTCAGTTTAGTGGCTTTGGGAACCTTCAAACTTCTAATTAGAGGGGGAACTACAGAGAGGAGGTGCATTTTGTGACGCGACCTAATTTATTTGTGTAACAGCAGTTAACCAGACCTGAGAAACATTTACCACACAGGAAAATAAAAAAGCTCACAAAATAAGAATCAACTGAGAAGCCTATTTGAGAGCAATTTAGAAGTGTAGTGACAAGCTAGTCCTTGGTATTCAGCTCTTCAGAAGGAGAGAGTACACAAGGTCTTTGCGGTGTTCTGATACTCAAGAAGTTGGGAAACATACAGCTGAGAAGTGAAGTTTTAAAAGTCCCAATGGATACTACCTGTTAGAGCTAATTTTTATTGTGAGGATCTGTCTATCTCTTGGAATGTAAGATGTAAGATTTTTATTGTTTGTTTTTCATTGCTGAACATTTTCAGTTCATGTCTCCATTTTATTTCTCTGCCTAAAGTTTATGAAAGTTCTTACTTTCCTGCGTTTAATGCTGTACAACTGACTCTGACGTTGCTGGACATCATTAGGACAGTTTGGGAAAGCATCTTTGGAGCTGCTTCCACTGGTTTAGGATCAATCAGGTTTCTGTAGCCAGTGCCAAGGAGGCTGCAAGCACCACCTGAGTACATCTTCCTCGTGGTGTTTATACTGTGCAGCAGTATAAAGGATTTTTCTCCCAAGACTATCCTTCCAAACCTTGCTATTGCTTTCTTTTCCTTTCACTTGTTTTTGGGGTTTTTTTTGGTTTTGTGTGTGTGTTTTTGTTTTTTAAAGAAGAGGTGATTTCCTTCAATTTGTAATTATGAAAAACTGACTAATGTGAATCTAGGGGTTCAGTCTTGAATTAATATAAGGTTAACACTCATGGCAGCTGAATGATGGGGAAGCAGAAGTGGTTCTGGCTTACACTGGCTTGCTGAAGGTCCCTGGAGGCCATCACACTGGCAAGAATTATTGCCTGAAGGGCAATTACATTGGCAAGCATCAGCTGGAGCACCATGCGCCCTACTTTCTCACCTCATCATGCCAATTCATGCCGCCAGCTTTGTTCTGACACCCATCCTCTATCACAGGAGCAGGTGGCAAGAAGCCAACTATGCTCAGCATGGGGTCTCTGCTCCTCAGAGAGCCAGTAACCAAGGGCCAGCTCAGCCTGCCACTGTGGCTGAAAAAAATCCAACACAATGCAAAGGGCAGAAATAAAGCATGACTGAATAAAATCCAAAAGCTTGGTTCAGTGTAAGGGTCTTCTCTGGTGAACAAGAGGAGCAAGACAGAGCGAGTGAAGAAGAAACTGACATGCTGGAGCAAGGCCTGACTAGTGGCAAATGAACAGATGGACAGTTCTACTTCTCCTAGAGAGAGGGATGGTAATTTAACCGAGACAAAAGACATGAACAGGAAGGTGCAGATTTCCCCATTCTGGATGCTGTACCTGCTGCCTTCTGGGATGGCTACAATCCCACTGGGCCTTCATTGCTCTTATCTTAGGGGTGGGGTTGGGAGATAGACAAAGCTTAGACCTGGGCTGGAGTGATGCTGGATGGAGACCACTAAGAGAGAGACCTGTTCCTAGATGAGTCTATCCTCTGGACTGTGTCTGGGGATCCAAAACTCAGCCTCAGCCCCAGACAAGGACTAGGGTTTGAGATAAAACTGGTTCTGGAACTGAACGACCATTGTATTTTCAATTTCATAGAATAATAAATGATGGGAAGATTGGAAGCCCAGGATTGAGAAGCCATAGAAAGCACCCATAAATGAAGAAGATAAGGACTGCAGTCCTACCCACTGCAGACAAAATGCTACTTTTGCAAGCTACCTTGTATTAAGGCCCAAAACACTTCTGTTTGGCATCCATACTGGAGCTCCTAAATCCAAGACATATTTGGAATAAATAAATAAATAACTAAGTAGAAGCCTGTTCACAAGGAATACATTCAAATGAGTAAAATCACTATAAGATACTGGAAAGTATCTAAAGAAACCTGCTCCTGGTTAGAAAGCATATTTAGTTTTTGGAACAAAGTTCTTATCACGAAAGATTTTATAAATATGAAAAAAAAAGAAGCTAGCTATGGGATAAAAGAAGCTATTAGAAGCAAGCAAGCAGTAGAGGGCTGAATACTAAGGGGACAAAGTTTGCTGAGATTTATAGTTATTCAAAGTGAAATGAAAAAAAAACAACAACCTTTCCAGGGTGGGCAGAAGCTGCCAGCAGCCACAGGCTGATGCAAAGAGTGACTCAAGGCAGCAGTTGCAGCAAGCAGAGTCTGGCTCCCAAAAAGAGGAGTTCCCAAAAGAATGAGAGCTGAAAAGTATGACACAGCTTTGACGTCTGTGTGGGAAACGTGAAGAGCAGTGAAGAGCAGAGCTGCTTAAATGTTTCTGTTCTTTGCATGAGAGGGTGCAGTGAGCCCAACCTCGCTGCATCCGGCCCTGGGCCCAGCTGGAACTCAACAGCCCCAGCGCAGCTGACACAGTGAGGTGGGCTAGCCCAGAGATAAGAAGGGACAAAGCAGCCCTGATGAGGGACTGCACTCTGCAATTGGGCAGTATCTTTGGCTCAGGTTCCCTCCCTTCCTGCATGACTCCCTTTCTCCCTTCCTTTTTAGTGACCTTGTGTTTTTAAAGAACAAGGATATGTGTTTTCAAGCTTTCCATCCCATCTCTGTTCTCCCTGTGGCTGTCATCAAATCATCTCATACTTTATTCCCCTCTTATCATCTCTTATTTCAGAACTACACTTTATCTTTCCAGGCAGGAGTACTTTGCAGTGCTAGCAAAGGGTTTAATCTGAACAAAATAGTTATTACAGTATGTGATAAGTGAGACATGTAAGGAGGCTAATTTGACATTTTTCTTGATGGAAAAGTGAATACCACAATTTTAACCAAATTTAAAATAATTTATTTGGGCAAAACTTCTGTCAACATCATGAGAAGCTCTGCTCAAGTTGTGCTAGCCAAATAAGGCGCTTTTATTATGGTGATTTCTCAATGACACTGTTTGGTCTGCATTCCAAAATGTTGACACATCACTTACTGGCATTATTCTTGCCGTCTATATCTTTTCTAAGTTGTTCAATATCAAGAAATTAATGGTCTTTTTAGGAGGAACTCCATCTTTGCTGCAATTATATATATTTATATATACATATATAAAGAAGAAGTGGCAAGAACAGGAAAAGGGAGGTTTTAGACTTCACATATATGTAAAGTGGACAGCCCAGATGTCTTCCATGAATGAATCAAACATCACCAGCCTCATTGGCCCTTCACCAACTGCACTGAAACCAACTGGTGCAGGTGTGAGGACACTAAAGAAAAAAAAACATTCAAAACCTGTCAGGAATCACATTGTTAGATCACTAGCAGAAGTCCCACCAGCCCCACTCTGCCCCATACATCCTGATGACTACTGTCGTGCACTGATGACTAAGAACAGTACCTACTGGGATCTGCAATTTCCATCTTTCTAACAGTTGAGAAATGAACTACAGGCCAACCCTGCTCATTAAACCAGCAGACAAGGAATAGAGGGGGGAAATAATCTGGTTTTGTGCAGCTGCTTTGTGCTACATCAGCTCTGTTTGGAGTCAAACAGTTGCCAGAGCTCCTGCAGAGGCGTGAGAGAGGCTGCACGGCTTTGGGCAGGGCCAGAGGTGCAGAGGCAGGAAGGACAGGAAGACATCTGCCCTCAGTGGCAGCAAATTGAGCAGCAATTGAGCAAGTGCTGATCTACTTGCTTAAATCTACATCAGTCCTAAATTGGGGCCTGTAAGCTCTATCTTCAGACTTGAAGGTGCTCTGCACTTGACAGTAAATAACACAATTCCTCTTCTCCTTTTACATTCCTTTCTGGTTATATTCAGTGGCATACAATTATAAGTAACCTTGGAAATCTGGCACAGGTAGATTTTCCTGACTAGTTGTCAGTAATATCATATTAAATATTACATGATCTCCACTCCCTTAACAGATAAGTCTATTTTTCCTGTCAGTGGCTGGTCAATTTTTCTCTCTGCTGAAGGCTTCCTTTTCATGATAGAGCAACACAAGCCAGACCAGGCATTTTTAGGGCTTTATTTATTACCTGTCTGCAATGCTTGAACTCTCTCGTCATTTAGAATATGTGATTCATAAATGCCCTCAAGACACTTATTGAAATAAGCCATTTTTCTCTCCAAATACAAAATCGGCTATATTTCATTATGTTCATATTCATAATGGTTAGTGTTTATTCCTATTCAGACTCGGAGTGGTGCCCATAGTGCTTACTACTGATGGCAGAAGTCATGTGCATTTTTCTTCTCAGTCTTTAGTGGACTTACATGAAAATACGGCTACATTTTTTGATTTAGGCAGTGAATTGTATATTCTTTAGCAGTGTCAAACATTACTTTGTGTTATACCTACAGACTAGAGAATGGCTAGGGGCACTGTCTCCCATCTAAGTTAACTTCATTTACATCTCTATGTCTATATTATGTATACTTTAAAGTGGACTTGAACATGTACTTTCAGTACACGTACAGGCATAATTTCTCACTCTTGTTGATTTGAGGGTGGAAAGTATTTTTAGTGCCCATTCCCTTCATCACTTACAGGTACTGGTAGCAAGTTCCAGTGTACAGAGATCAGTAGTATGTGCTACAGATCATTCGGGCTCACATGGTCTTCTGGGTTTTTTTTCCCCTATTTGCCTGGGAACCACAGTGCCAGACACTCCAGCCTGCAGTACATACTGCCAGGTGCTGTAATGACATACACAGAGATGCCTAGCATTTGGATATGAGGTAAAAACTTTTCTCTGAACACAGTATCATGATTTAGTTAGGTTTTTCACTAAATAAATAAATAAATAAATTTAAAAATCATCACATTCTGCTCCTGTGTGTGTTCTGTTTGGGAAGGGTAGAGCTGCAGTTACTGAGGAGACGGGAATGGAAGCACACAGAAATTAACAGCTGTTACAGACTGTGCAAAGAGAAATTGGTGTGGTTTCAGATTCTGGGAAAACCTGAAGACTACAGCACGTGGATAAGAAGTGTCGAATAATAAAGTGCCATCTGGGCCCCTGCCTAGGATTTTGAGTACAGACTTTCTCAAAGTTCACATAACATGTTGTGGTTTTTTTTCTCTCTCAGTTCTGCATAATAGAGCTCCAAACATTTGATCTTATATAAGATCCTGCTTCATCCTATTTTTCAGGTCCATTCACACCAGCTAATTTGGGGAATGGTCTGGTTGGTTTTGGTTTTTGAAATCAAACCTCTGAAAATCCTCTTGAGTGAGCCAACTCATTGCTAATTAGTACGAATCACAGGGACATAACCTTTGTAAAATACTGCTGATGCACAGAGAATTTCAAAATGGTATTCAGCATTACGATGTGATTTGTAAAGAATATTGTTATAAATATTCTTTTGCATAAGAGAGGCATGGCCTGGCAGAAAACTTATCTAATCATGTTTTATGCCACATACCATATTAAATGTATCAACTGCTATCTTATAGGATCCAGATGTAAACATGCTGTCGGCTTTAACCACATACTAATTTTATATATAAATATAAAGCCTATGGCTGAAATGTCTTCAGCTTTCCCCTCACCATCCTGGATTAACACATCAACAGCTGTGAAAGAATGTTTTCAACTATGTCAAAGAATCTTATTTTGAATAAACTGTCCAGACATAATGTCCAACAGAAGAGAATATTAAGCCTTGATTTCCCTCTACCTCTGCAGCATCGATGTGAACAAACAACAGGTTTAACATTTCAGAAGTTCTTTCAACCCAGACAGAATAACGAGTTTAATTTTTTTAAGTTGTGGAATGGAAAAACCCACAGAGGTTGGGAATACCAGAGACTTCATTTGGTCAGTATGCTGAGATAAGATATGTGCCTTCCAAACACCACAATCAGCATCTGAATGAGCAGCCAGAACAAAGCAGCTTCACATGATGAAAAATACAAAGGAGATTTTCTGTAATTTCCACAAAAGACAATGATGAATGTCCTGCCTTCTTGCAAAACTTTCAATTATGTTAAACCTCTATTAACTCGTTGAGGAAACAAGAATTGAGGTTTTTTTCAGAAAGATAAGACAGGGATCGGTTCATTAAGCAGGGATGGTTTAGAAGCAAAAAGTTTTGCAGATCTTTCAAACAATGCAAAATTAGATCCATAAATACCATGGCCCTACTAATTTTTTCAGTTTCTTCAATGTGTGTGTCACTTTGTAGGGCGTTTCCCTGCACCATGGTTTTGTTCTCATCCACACCTATGTGAAACTACAGCCACTTCCCCCACACTGTTCTGCTTTAGATATTTTATTTTTTCTGCATGTGAATTTCTGATTTCCTCTCTTTGTTCTTTGTATTTATCTACTTCTTTAAACCCATTTCTAGAGTACTCCTTTCAGTCCTGCTTCAATTGCACTGGAGGTTTTCACATCCTGGTATTTCAATTAAGAGAGGAAAAAAACAAACAAACCCTTCTCTTCCTCAGTTTCACTATTACTGCTGAATTTATGGCTAGGCTTTGGAGATAAATGAGTCCTTACTGGGTAGAGCACTACCCCAGCAAACAGCTCCAGGGCATATTCTGAGCAATCCCTGTGCACAAAGCTCCCTTCAACCTCCAGGAGCACCCCTCACCTTTCAGCTGAGCATTTACCAACACGCTGCTGCCTACAGGGCACTAACAAGATGTCTCATCTACTTTATGCTGGTTTTTTGGATCCTCTTTTCATAGTGCATCTCTCATTTTCAATGCAAGCTCTTTCAGCTTTTAGGGACAGCTTTTTTTTGGGAGAAGTGCTTTATTTTTTTTTAAACAGTATGTATAAGTAAAATCTGGGACAGCTGCATTCTGTGCCCTGGAGAAGACAAATCCTGTAATTGTAAGGCAATCTCCTCCCTCATCTTTGCCACCTTTGGCTGTCTGAACAAACGCGACTCTGAAGCACCAAAAACGCTGTCACATCTCCCTTCAGGTCCAAGTTTTCAGTATCTCTAGCTATCTCATTGATGGCGATTCTCAAAGTATCCTATTCTCACCGGGTACGAAGAAAATAAAGGTGCACAGCCATTTGCAGGTAAGGCTTTGTGCTATTCAGTGACCTAATTCTTTAACTTCTTGCTTTCCATGATGGCAGCACCGTGGCTGTCACAGCTGCCTGTACCAATGCAAAAGTCCTGTCCTAATCTAGAGAAAAAGGATGCAGCATGCATAGGCAAAATATTGACAGCAGCATCTTTGAAAATAAAGCTGTTCTTGGCTCTGTTCATAGGCATATATATCACAATTCCTCTACATTCTTATAAGAAGAGATACTTCTTACCTACATAATATTTAGGGCTTAGGCACAACAACATTTATGACAGTCATTGGTTTACGGTCAAAGAGTCTCTGTACTCTCTTAATCAATATGGATATATACATTTTGGAACACTAACATCATAAAGTACAGGAAGCAAGTAGTGCAGTTTGAAGAGCAGATGCTAGTCAGGCATTGATGCCTCTGAATTTGCTGTTTGGACTAAGCTGAAAAAAAGAGTACAGAAATGTCTCTTCTGAAGACCTTTTGAGAGATTTGCTTCTAGACAAGACAGTCCAGATTTCTCTGTAGCCCTCCAAGCCCTTTTCATTTGTCACCCTTAGTTTTACAACTAGTCCTCCAAAAGGAAAAAAATTAACTCTGTTCATGAGGTCCCTTCCAACCCTTACCATTCTAGGATTCTGTGTGTAGGGACTCCTTCCTACCCACTCCTCACACAACTTCCATATCACAAAGCCTTTTTAAAGCCAGAAAGAGGGAAAAGCCCGTTTTCTGCACACACACACGTACACACTCCCCGTTAGCCGGCACAGCCCCGGTGAGCGCTAGGCAATAAAGCCGCCCCGGCGCCCCCCTAGCCCGGGAGAGGCTGCCCTGTGTCCTGGGCCGCGAGCAGCGGGCAGCGCCGGAGCATCCTGGCGGGGGGAGTATGGAAGTGCCTAAACAAGGCTGCGGGTTTGCAGTGAAACCGGCCGTGGCGGGTTCTGTGTGGAGCTGCGGAGCACACGGACTCTGAGCCGGGCGCTTCTGCGCGGGGAAGCTTTCGGCTATTTTCCCCTCACTTTGGTTATTAAAGACACGCATTATCCGGACCCGCAGCTGCGGCGTAAGAAGCGCGCAGGGTTCGGCCGGGCGCTTGCCCGCTCCGTGGGGCTGCCGCGGAGGCGGGGAGCCCTGGGCCGGGCAGGCGGAGGCCGGAGGGAGGGGTGGTCTGCTCCGTGAGCCCCGGGGCCGACGCGGCCGGGGACGGGCAGGCGGCGGCAGGACCGAGACCTGTCCTCCCTGGGCACAAGGAGAAGATACAAGCAGCCAGAGCCGTGCGCGGCTGGTGCGGTGCTCACCCGAGCGCCCGAAGATCTCGCCTCCCTTTCTGTGCTGGTGGGCTCTTCGGGTAGTTTTGATTTAGTTACAAATCGGAGACTCGAAAACTGCTGTTTCATGTTTTGATATTGCTTACCTCTATTTATGTTTTCCTTCCTGTCAAAAGTACTTCCCTATAATCAGAGAGAGAATGTGACTCTTTTTAATTGTTTTGTTGTTGGATGGTAATTTTTGGTAGATAATAATTTGAATAGAAACTCAGAACGACTGGGGCTGAACGGTCCTCCAGATTTAGTCCAGTCACACCCCTGGCCCGAGATGAGTCATCTGGAGGCAGTTTCTCACCTCCCGCCTGGTCGGGCTTCGAGTATCTCCAGGGATGGAGACTCCACAACCTCTCTGGGTAACCCGTGCCACTGTTTAACCAAACGCATAGACAGATTTTCTCTTATGCTTAAAGGGAATTTCTCGTGTTGAAGTAATTAAAATATTGTTCCTGAAACATGTAACTTTCAAACACCAGAAGAGTATCAGGTGGAAGAGGACACTCACCCTGAAAAGCACAGTTGTGACTCAGTGATACCGAGTGATATATAAAAGCTATTCTGTGGAGATCTTTTAAAATTGCCTATGGCACATTCATTCAACAGTTCTTTATGTACACGAGTCAAATGGCCTTTATACAATTCCCAATGCTTCCCAGCAGTTCAAAATGATCTTTAGGTGAGATGCTGCATATGCTGGTTATCAGGCCATTACCCTGTCATTCTGTCACTGCGGCTGCTGAATAACTTCAACATGCCTGGTATAGTGCTTAAATATGAAGCTAATATTTCATAACATTGGTGTCAAATCCCGTAAGCTCACCACTTGCATGATTCTTTCTTTTGTCCTCTAAAAGTTTCTTTTAAATTTGAGATTTTTTTTTTTCCCCTCAAGCAAACTGGCGGAAGTTATCTGGTTTACCATTAAATAAAAGTTAACTGTTCTCTGCTATTTCAAAGGTCCTTAATTTTTTGATCCATCTTACAGCATTTTATCTCAGGGGCATCTGTTCATTTACACCAACAGTCCAGCAGAAGGATCAGATCCACTAATTCCTCAAGAGTGACTGTGGTAAGGCTGTGTCCAGTCACGACTTCCCCAATGCAGGGAAATCAACTGCTTGGGATTTCTTTGTTTTACTAGGCAGGATAATAACGCTTTCCTGAACAGCAGCATTTAAAGCAAGTGAACTATGTGAAATCTCTCTCCTCAACTGCTATTACACAGCTTGAAACCTTTCGTCCAGGAGATTAAGTTTGCATCTCTTCACATTATCTCTTTGTAATTGGAAAACTTTCGTTTTGACAGAGACAATGTGGCAGCCTCCCTGCGAGCCTCGCTACAAGCCAGTGCTGAGTGCCATCTGGAGAACCGATGCCGAAGTCAAGCAACAACATCCTGTCATATTTTATCTTGAACCTTGCAACAGAACAACTAATAACATCTTAAGCTTCATTTGTCTGGCGCTCGCATGCTCTTGGCAGAGGTCATAACCAGTAGTGGCTTTGCTGATTTGCTGCATCAAAACTAATTAGGTTACAGTGCTCACTGACAGAGCTTCTCACAATGGCATAAAAGCCTTCGGCTTTAACGTTACTCATTATGTCAAAATAAAGCTAAATCTCATAAAATTTGCACCTGTATCAGCTTACAAGTCGTAAACGTTAACATCTAGTAATGATGCTTACTCAGCTTGATGGAGCTATCAGCCCTTAACTTCGTTTTCCCCTTCCTTCTTTACAAGTGCTGCTGGTGACAAGAGGGGTTTATGGCATGAAGATGTGTGTCTGACGTTGGAGAGGAACATTTCTAAGTCCAGCCTCCTTGCTTTTTGCATTCTTTACAACAAAAAGAATGCCCTGAACTGACTCTATGTGGTTTGTAAGTGAATGCACTGAAGTTGCCTCTCACCCGCCTCTGAAGAAAACTTGGCATAGGTGACCTTTTTACCGTGCTTATTGGATAGCTATTCTTTTACCGGACACTTTCACAGTTTGTCTTACTGAATGAGTCAGTCTTAAAAATCTGAATAAAATTAAGATAACCGTTGCATAAGGTTAAAATTAGGGCAGTGATCAGGGTAAAAGCCAGGGCACATCTTAACGGCTCTTCATTCAAGTGAGAAACCAGCAGGAAAGAAGGTTTCTGTCTGCACAGACGGAAAAAAAAGAGAAGTAAGGTTTAACAGTTTCCTGCTTGAATGTTGTAAAACATGTCAGCAGGGGGCTGTGGCAGTAAGAATTGTGCTTTCTCTCAGCAGGAAAGTGGCACTTCACTAGACTGGCTACATCGATTACCAAGATGAGGCCATCTTAAAAAGCCAGCGCAGCACTTAAGTGTATTATAATGCGCCGGAGAATCATGATTAAAAAAGAAACACTGTGTATTTGCTCTAAGAATTTCCACCGAGTACTACTTGCAGGAGCTACAGTAGTAGTGAGACCTCACACAACTTTCTTTTTTGCTCTTGTCCAGTGTAAATATCCTGTATTTCTGTGCATCCTACCGATGGCTGCACTGCAGGTTTGCACTTCACTTTGCAGAGAGCCTGGATTTTGTTGGACATGAACGTTAGTTAATCTGTATTTGAGAAAGGCATTAGGAGTGTATGGGAATGAGGGTTAAATAAGTTTGTGGGGGTTTTTTATGTATTTAATTCTTCCTATGCTCAAAGTGATTACTCTGCTATTACTTAATACTCTTGCACTTCCTATTTATGTATTTATTCCTTCCACCTTTTTTTTTTTTTTTTTTTTTTTTTTTTCCCCATGAGGGATACACCATGAAAATCTGGAACTGCTAAGTAAAGGTTTAGAATTACAGTAAATTACGAATTCCAGTTTAGAGCACTGTAAATAGCAGTGCTCCCTTAGATTTGGTGCCTGGTGCCTTTTGATAATATTCTGCTCTACAAAATCTTCTTGCTCTTTCTGTCTCATTCTATGTATTTTGTGCATTAGAAAAAAAGTATGTAAGCTTTTTGAGCCATGCACATCCATTGCAGTGTCATAAAATGGACCATATGCTGTTCACCTGCAGGAGCATTTCCAGTTGGTAGCTGTATCTTTCTGAACATGGACGTACACCAATATGAATGAGATGTACATCAATGTGAATGACAAACTGTGTGAATGAATCTTACATGATAATGGACAGATGTGAATAAATCAGACCTGGAATATCGTATTTTTATTGCGATACTTAATTAACTGAAGAGACTGGATATTTGACAGGGAGAAGTTACTACATGATTAATGATCATGATGGATTGCTTTTGGAAAGGAAACTAACCTAGGCAAAATATGTAGGTTGATGATGCAGCATTTAAGAAGATTATAACTGTCTCAGTCAACAGATATTTGAGGAGGTTCTGATTCCCAACACACTATGCATGTATACATATTTATTGCTTTATCACCTTCATTTCAGATTCCTTGTGATAACAAAGTTAATAATGTGCATAAATGTGTGCAGGATCCAGCCTAATGATGGAGAAAATATAGTATGGCTTACACTACTCCAAATAAGAAGTAGACATTAAAGGAAAGAAAATTAAGACTGAAAATCAAGAGAGCTGTCTCCACAGAATATGTCAGGCTATTAACTGTTTTCCATAGCTGATGAGTGAAGTTTCATTGTTTGGGTCTTAAAACCAAAACAAAGAAACAAATTAATAATAAAAGCAGAACAGCAACCAACACACCCTAAATGGACCAGGCATTTGTCAACTGTAACCTCTGAATCCATGTGTGTCTCCAGACTGATGTTTGTACCAATCAGAACAAAAGCAATATGTTATTATATGTGCTGGATAGGAGCTACAGGTACTGAGCACTTAGTCTTTTAGGAATATTCACATGGTGTTATGTGGCTATAGGGCAGTACAGCAGCTACTACTGGAACTTAGCATGAGCAAGTAATCCTCACTGTCCCTACCTTGAAGTATTTTTTGATGATTTGATTAGGGAACTTAAAATTCTGTGACTGGCCTCTTGGGACAGAAAAAAAAAAATAGCTGAGAGAGAGCACCATGGACAAAGAAAAATTCCCCTTGTTTGCATACACACAATAATATCACTGAGGAGTTAAAAAAAAATAAAATAACTGCTGTATATTTATTTTGTGGGGTTATTTTTTAAACTGAGCTTTAATTAGGAATGACGCAACACAACCCAAAACTGCACACAGCCCAAATTTTTTAAATATGCTTTCAGAAGATATGTGCAGTTAATTTCCTATTTTTCTTACACCACTCAGCTGAAATACGAGCTTTAAAACTGCTTACCTCGGGGGAAAAGGGTGGTGCCTAAATTTTCTTACCACATTAGAGGGTTTTGTTATCACAAAACATAATGGAGGCTGGGTGAGACTACTTCTCATCGCTCACGCCTGCTTCCAGTGTAAGAGTGCTGTGAGGACCATGTGTTACAGATGCTTTGTCCTGTGAAGTAGCTTAAGGAAGGACATAATACAGCCATAAATTCACAACAAAGAATCCCCTGCTGTAGAGGAACGCTGCTGGATATAAATGTGCCACAGTCAATCTGTCCAGAAACACAAAAGCGTGTTGGAGAAGAGGGAGCAGGACTGAGGCGTGGTGGGATTACTCTGTACCTCATCACTGATGCTGTGTGGGCACTGGGGTGCTCCTGCTGCCAGTGCACACGGGACTGGTACCCCAGCACATCCCGCCCAGAGCTGCCCTCTGCTCTTCAGTGAAAACAAAAGTGACCATGTGACAGTATGGCCTTTTGAAAGACTAAATGCCTGGAAACTGAGAGGCTCCTACTCCATCTGCCTTTTCCCCTGAGTTCTTGGGTTACACAGGAATGACTCTTCCCATCATTTATACGGTAGATGCCAATGATGTGTGCCAAAACTCGCCTCTTTCACAAGCAGCTTTTAACTCCCATGAACAAGGAAACTGATTTAAACCCTGTAAATCTGTAGTGAAGCCAAAATCTTCAGATCATTGTCCTTCATGGTGGAGGGCTAGTTATTGATTCAGTTCTAATATACATCTTTCGACTGAAAAAAAACCCCAAACGTAAAGAAGTTGACAGTGATTACAGTGTGGATACCACAAAGTAGATCAAGAGAGCAGTAGCTATTAAAGACAGAATAGCACAGGGCATTTGATATGGAACTGAGAAGTAGAGCTGTAATTTTGACATCGGGGTTTGTGGATGGAGAACGTGAGTTTTCCTCCAAGACAGCTGTAGCCACCTTCTGTTTCATGTTTTGCTAAGTTGCTCCTCCGCAGTTGAAGATGGATGCTGTAAAGACATCACCAGCACCCAGCTGCTCTGTCAGAAGTGAAACCGTTACCAGCACTGGGCAAACTTGATTTGGCCTCTGAACATGCTACATCATGTTTGTTTTATGCTGATAATTTTCAATGTATTTATCTGCCTCCTAAAGTCTGTGTGGATTGCATTTTGTTGAGGGATATCTGTGAAAGTGCATGAGAAGGAATTACTGGGAAAATACAGGGTTCAGTGCTGGAGCAAGAGAGGCCCTCTTGGCTCTCCCTGAGTTGAGGGCAGGCTCATAGAACTGAGATTAATACTGGAGTTTCATGCTTCTTACAGGACCTAGTTCTGACTACAGCAACTTTTTTAAGCCCACTCGGCTGACACCATTTTACATGGAAGAACATATTAACAATCTATTTCAATGCAACACGTTTTGTTTGCAAATGTGTTTGTTCTATGGTCTGTTGACATGGTTTAACATCTTGTCAGCAGTGTTCAGAGTTCAGTATTTTCCCACGCTCAGCAAGCACAAGCTTTTCCTTTAGCTAGCATGTTGGAGTGGTACTCTCTGCTAAAAAAAGGGCACTGCTCCCACAACATGATCAAGAGGAGGCAATTCAGATGATTGCTAACAGTGCCAGAAATATGGAGTTATAACTGTTGCATATCCTCTCCTATAGGACTTTAAAGAGATATGAAATAAACATCTGCTAAGGCAGCCTATCTCTGTTGCTTTGAGGGAATGTGATGTCTCAGCATCTGTTTCTCTGCTCCACAAAGAGAAAGCATGCAGCCTGTAAGACTCCTCTGATTCGGGTCCTGAGGCTTAAATAGGAGTGAAGGGAGGCATTAAAAAAGATCCTGGCATTGCTAATGAAGACCCATTTAAAAACCTTTTGCAGAGGTTTTGTCTTTTGAGATTTTTTTGTTACCAGCGTCTTTTGTAGACCAGCAGCCAGGAAGCTTCCAGAGGCAAAGTTCACTTGGTCTGTCAGTAATAGGGAAAGTCAATGGCAAAACAGTGGCACCAAGGATTCAGCTGGGAGCTGGGGCACAGCACCCCTCTCTGTCCACATGTCCAACTGTCACTCTTATCATGTGCCAGCATTAGTTCCTACATTTTGCAGTGTGATATGGTACATTCACAAAGGCCTTCCTCTGAGGAGATGGACAGAAAATGACTTTTTCTCTTTGTTTCTGCCTCATGAGTAACTGAAAAAGTAACTTGCATCCTTTTTTAATCCTCAGCTCCATTTAGCTCCTCTCCCTCTCTGCAGTTATTTGACAAGCCCTAGAAGTAAAGCCCCTTGTGAATTTTGCTGGTGGTTTTTCTACCTGCATGAAAGGAGGCAGGACAGAAAGGTAGGTCTGAAGTTTTCCCTGTTTCATCTTTAATTTTCTCTTGCACGGAGGAAGAAGATTCAGAAGACTAAGTTGAATTAATGTCTTATTGGTACATTGTGGAATTGTATCTTTGATAAATCCATGCTAGAGCCAATTAATTGCCCTTTATGTTAAAAAGTTGCAGCCTAATGCTTAAAGCTTTATCTGTGGATTGCCTTCATTCTCTGTGTGTCTTGCTAACGCGAGAGCACACTGACAAAAACATGGAAGAAAGCCATGTATTTTGCTTTCAAGAGTAAATGTTGTCATAGCAACACAAGAAAGCAGAATGCTACTTTATAAAGGGGGGCTGGAGGGGGAATGAAGGAGGGAAAGAGGGAGAATTAGGATATTACAGAACATGCAAAATATGACAGATCGAGGATGATTTGCTATGTGACATCTTCAGCTAGCTCTAAGAAAGTTTGTTTGAGTCTGAAACACAAGTAATTCCAGTGAAATAAGTAACACAGTAAAACAAATCAGAATATTTTAATCTCCTGTGTTTTATATGACAGAAAACGTGGTAAACTAGGGTTCAGACAGACCTTGGGCTTACCCAGGTTTATTATTGGAAAAAGAGACTGATGACTCACAGTATCTTTAATTTTCATTAGTAGCTTGTGAGATCCCACAGCTTCGAGATTTGAAAGATTCCACTGAAACTGCCAGGTATCAGATATTATAAAGAATGAGAGCTAGGAGGGCAGATGTTAACATATGCTATCTCACACTAGACCCTTTGTGAAGCCTTTTCTTTTGTTCATGTCTTCTTTGGTGATGTATAAGATGGCCCATTCTGGTGTCCCAGAGTTTTAGTAGTTTCATCAAGGAACTGAATAAAAATTATTCCAGTGAAAGGAAGGAAACCCTGGAAAGAACAATTAAGTAAATATACCTGCAACAACATTAAAAATATTCCTTGACAATTTTCTATTCACCCAGTAAGAAAAAACTGTTTTCATTTTCAAAACACAGTTCAAATTATCATATTACTTTCTACATTTTGTGTACATCTGTTTATTTAGGTGGTGTATCAGGGCACTGTGGACTTGAGAAGCTGCTGTTGACAAACACAAGGAGACAAGAAAAAGCCCATGGCCCTTTGGTGATTGACAGATTCAGTCACTTAAATGCTGAGCCCAAAACTGAAGCCTGAGCAGGGTGTGCTTCTCAGAACTATGTGAATGCCACTGGAAAGTTTTTTCATTTTAGCTTGTCATTTAAAAGTATCATCCATCTGAGGATGATTTATTCCCAAGTCTTTATATAACGTGCAAAGTACTGTGAAGAGAATATTTTTAATGTATCTGCAGTTTGCTTTAGTATCAAAGAGTGAGAACAATGTCTTAATTAGCTCACTTTCCCCCATTCCTGGAGCTTGTACTACAGAAACAGATAACAGTGTTCAAGAGGGAACAGAAGGTTGCATTTTCATTTGAAGTTGGCAAGTGGCACATTATTTTCAGATGTATGAAGGTGAAAAAGATGTATAAAAATAGAAAAATTTCTCTCTGCCATATATACAAAAATAAAATGCTTTTTCTAAACATCTTGAAAACAGGGAAAGAATCGTCTATGTAAAGAAATCTTTCAGGTAGCTTTGTCATCTGCCTGTATTTCTGTACTTCTGATGGATTTCTGCAGGTCATAGGTCCTTTTAAAACAATGGTTCTAAAGGATCTAAAAGACCTACAAGAATGTCTTTAAACCTTTCTCTACATCCTCTACAAAGGCTCGTCCCCGCCTAAGTAACAGAAAATAAGTAACAAAAATATAATAATAATAAATTATATAATATTATATATATATAAAGTTGCCAGCAGCCACGGTCCTGCAGGTGTTTTGAAGCAACTTGCCAATTCCTCTCTCACTCTGCAAGTACTGGCTTAAGGTGATGATGGCTGGAAATAAAAAAAAATAACACACAAAAAAACCCCCCAAACACAATGACAACCTTAAGGGCAAAAAGTAATAGTACAGTGGTCTACACAGTGCCTTTCATAAACATGACAATGGTTGTAAAACTATATTGTGTGAGAAGTCAGGAGCTCTCTTCACCTGGCAGGAAAGAACTGTTACCAGGTTCCCTACAAAGTCAAGAATTTACTGTCTCTCTTTTTTTTTTTTTTCCTATATAAACAGATCCATTTTTCACAAGCAGTAAAATAAATTAAGGGACTTAATTTTTACATAATTATCACTTAGTGTGTCCAGATTCCAGTTTTTGAGCCTGTCCTGGATAATAAACACAAAACAGGAATTAGTATCACATCCACCCACCACAAGTCAAGCCACAGTACCCTTCAGCGAACCTTATTTGCCATGTTCAGTGGCACTGGATGCAAACCAGCTGTTTTTTTCCCAGGGAGCATGCAGACCTTGTGACTGGGCAGGCACTGCAGCTCTAAGCCAATTTTTATGGCAGAGTACAGCCTTGGAAAACCTTCCTCTCCTAAGTCACTCTGTCATGACAATGTTGTTGTGTTCCCAGGTCGATTCTAATTGAATTCCTGTACACCTAAACAGGTGTAACCAGTGCTCCTTCTGTCACCATGACATTCCTGTTTCTGAACTTCTGATTTGTAGTAGTTTTTAATGAGAATCCTTGCTCACATTTTAAACACTTGCCAACCTCTTTGGAAGTGCAGATTGGAGCATATGGAGTTGGTGTCTGCTCAGGAAAGTTTGAAATGAGGCCTCATGGCCATAGGGGGAGGCTTTCTGACACTTAACAGGTAGAAAACACCAAAAAAAGAAAAGTGAAAAAAAAAGAAAAAAAAAAAGTGAAAAAAAGAAAAGTGAATACCAAAACAACCCCCTGCTGCTCCCTCTCCTCTGGCCTCAGATTGTCCCACTCGGTTTCCATCTAAACACTGAGCAAGGCTGTAGGCAAGTTGTTTAACATGAACTACTTTGTTTCTCAGATTTTATAGTGTTGAACTTTGCAATTATAAATTTCAACCAGAGTTTGTATTGTTTTCTTCTTAATTCTCAATCATCTGCAGAAAAGTAGATTATTTTAAAAGCTCTCTCTCAAAAAAAATAGAAGGCTTTTCTTTCAAGATACACTGGAAATTAAATCACACCAGTCTAAGAGTTTATAAGAATATCACCTTGGGTTCCCAACCTACATCTAATCACAGTGGGGTATTTTTGGCAGGCAGGTAATGGCTGCTATCAGAAAATATAACTGAAAACATGATCTTGTTAAGGGAATGTGTCTCTTCAAGAAACTCAGTACAAAAATGTTTCTAAAATCACTAAGAAAACTAATCTTAGAAGAAAAATCATGAGGCTTAAGCAGAGAAAGAAAAGCAAGATTGTTACACACAGCTCCCTGCGGATGGGGAAATTCCTGGGCAATGTAAAGCAAACACATTTTAACGTTGCTTGTGGCACGTGAGTGCTCTGGCCACTGGAGCAGACTGTGCTGCCTGTACTCCCGGTTGCCACGTGGTCCCACAGTCCATCTGGTGTACCAACACAGCACAGAATGGTACAGAACCATTAGGAACCTTGTATGAAGCAGTGGTGGTGTCTGTAGCTCGGCAGTGCCTCAGCCAGCCTCACTGGGCACACAAGCAAGAGACTCCTGTCAGCTACATGAGTGCTCACTGCTTTCTCTTGTAGAGATACCAGGTATCTTCATGAACAGCATGTTTAGACTGTTACATGCAAATGTACATGTGGTATCTTTATGAAATACACAAAATATGATGTGCTGGGCTATGATCTGCTCTGTGTGTGTTTCTGAAAACCTTTTCCATGCGTGGTTCGCGTGCTGAACATTTCTGACAGTTTGTTTGAGGTAAACAGAGACAGTCTGTCAGCATGATTCACTACCAGCACATCTGATAAGTATGACTTCATTTGCAGCAGGCTTGTATGTTTTTAAAGCACTTGCCTGCTTTGCAGTTAGCAAATTACTGTGGGGCAAAGCGAACACAAAAGGAGATAAGAAAAGGAATGATGGATTTGATCACATTACAGAGGAAGCAGGATGATGAAGAGATTGCTTTACCTAGCTCTGACACCTGGAAAGCAGAGTGTGTGTCTCAGCTGCATCAGAAGTGTGATCCAGAAGCCCCATGCTGTGCACAGGCACTGTAACAAGAGGCTGTCATCACATACTGTCCCACATTCCCTTTTATATGGATTTCCCTGATTAAGTTTCTGTTTTGACATCTTTTGAACAGTAACACCTTTCTCATTTTGCCTTTGAATTTCCTCCCTCAAAAGGTGCAAATTATAGTTTTACTGTGGCCCGTTAGAGGTGTAAATAAGGACAACACAGCCAAACTGGGACGTCTTGAAGTACTAAAATATCAGAGCTGAATCCTGTTGAAAGAATATGGATATAGTGATGAGCTGGGGCTAAATGGTGGGAAATATATGTGTGACTTTTTTCAGGTAGTGTGAAGTTCTGCGTTTGCACAGCCTGGGAACTTGGTAATGCCAAGGATGAAGAAGGCACCAGAAACCTAAGTAATGTTAAATTCTGGGAATGAAACAACTTTTGGTGGCAATTGTTACAAGCAAATAATGTTTGTGTTCTTGCTTCACTCAGCTAGGGCCAAGTAAATGCCTTGCAGTCTAAAAGGTGTAACCCCGGTTACTTGCTTCTGAACTTACTTTGACTTCTCATTTTTAGTATTACAGAAATTCTGTGCCTGATTCAAGCAGCACCACTTGTAACTGCTGTTCTATGGAACAGAAAACCACTTCCTTGACCACAACTTATCACTAGCTGCTTATCACAAGCATACATAAAACTATCATTACTGTATTGAA
Organism: Ceyx melanurus; assembly: GCA_024611195.1. NCBI lineage: Eukaryota > Metazoa > Chordata > Aves > Coraciiformes > Alcedinidae > Ceyx > Ceyx melanurus. Next base: position 41,422 of record JANHGL010017343.1, read on the forward strand.
ACTTCTTGGCACTGAAGGTAGAAAAAGATAAGTAGAACCACGTTTTCTTCTGTATTTTCTATCATGGAAACAGGCTAAAAGCAATTTATGAGTTTATGCAGCTTCATTCCTATATTTTCACATTATCAGAATTAACGAATACTGGTCATTATTTAATAAGAACCCATATATACTGAACTGCACTAATTTGAAGACACACAGTCCAACACCACCACATTCAGTTACAGGCTGTACATGCTATCTTCCTTTTCATGGAAAAGTACCACTTTTCAGTATAAAACTCTCCATGTTTAGCTGCAAGTGAAAAGGAAGATATGTTTTGGTTTGAAAGGAAACACCTTCAACACCTTCTCTTCCCCTTCCACAGCAAGAAGGGCAAGTTTCTTTCTTTTTTTTTTCTTTTCTTTTTTTTTTTTTTTTTAATAGAGTTAAAAAGGGTTATTTCACCCTCACCTGAAAAAGCAGAACATTTCTGTAATGTGTCTCCTGGCAGAGCTGAAGGGAGACTGGTTGAAAAGGAAAGTTAATAAACCAATTTTTAAAAGTTTGTTTCGTTGGTTGTTTTGTTTTGTTTTGTTTTTCAAATCACTGGAACATGTGCTTTGCATTGTTTTTTACTGGAAGGTTTAATATCTTATTAGAACACCTAAAAAAACCTATAAAATCTGTATGAAAACAGATAACATTGCAGGCATAGGAACCTTTATTTTGGTTCGGTTTAGCCTTATGCTTGTGTGCTTGAGCAAAGGTCCATTTTCTCTTGCTGTTTTTGGTTGATCTAACAAAAGATACTGTGTCTGCAAACAAACCCTGCTTCTCCTGAATGAGCAGGCTATCATGGCTGATTGTAACACCATTACTACTACAGGACTTCTATTACAGGTCTATGAAGTCCTTGCTGAGCTAATTGTATGGAGGAGCCTATGAGGTTTCCAGTATAACCATACAGGAGATTCTTCACAGGCAAAAGCTGCAACATAAATCTTAGCAAAATAAAGCTGTGAGTGGAGAGAAGAAAGTTCCCATTGTGTATTTTAAGAGTTCCTTCCGATTTCTAGTGTATACATGACATACATGATATACTAGGCCCTCTTTTAAAAGAAGGGAATGTTTTTACCATTTACAGTCACAAATATAACCCAGCCACAATATATTACTATTTACTTCTGTCATTTAATTCATCTTTTTGCAACAGTTCTGGGTACTCCCATACCCAGTTAGGCGCTTCATATCTCACAAATCATACTGGTATCCTTAAGATATTTTCAAGATTTACACTTCTCTTCAAAATGCTGAACAGGCTATGTTTAAAGTTCAATTTATAAAATTCAAATAAAGCAAAGTGGATGAAATTAAAAATTAGCATTTTAGCACTGCATATTTGATTGTATCAGTTTAACATTACTGTAGCATAAATGAAGGATGGAAGAATAACTCCCTCTGTAGAAACATGTATTCATACATGTGCAATGCAGCCAAATGAAGTTTGCAGTAGAAAGCCTCAAATATCCCAAATCTTTTGAATTAACACAGGAATACTTCCATTTGTTTCTCTTTTCCCGCCCTTGTTTAATAAACTTCAGCTCATCACTTCACAGAGATTAGATATATAAAGTGGGCAAAAGAGTTGGTGGTTTTGCTAAGGATGCATTTCTGTGAGCAGAGATATATCAGCTGACATGCTTTCACAGACAAGAGAGCAAATTCTGCTGGGTCCTCTGGCTTGGAAACTGTTTAATTTTTCTGTTTTGTTCAAGTCTGTCTTGAGTAAGCTATTTATGCAGCCTGACACACACTTTCAGTGCCACCAGGTTACAGAGCATCACATGACAATACATTCTGACACATCCAGATGTAATGTGATGCACACATCACAAGAAATAAAGCAAAGCAGAGGCATTTAGTTTTTCTTCTCTTTGATGAACTTATAAATATCCACGGGTGGTTGAATCTTTCCTCATGTACGCCTCCATTCTCACTAAGGGAACAGAGTAGCTGAGGGTAGCCACAAGCAGCAGCAGGCTGTAGGACATCTTGTGACTGCTGTGTTTTACAGTAATAACATTTGTACAGCCCAGCAAGCCCTGCCACGTGTCTTGAACTGGGTGGCACACAGCTGTGTGTCAGACCCAGGTTGTGTCAGCTGAGTGGTCCTCCCCCTGGAGACAGCCGTGACTGCGGTAAGGCCAAGCAGGCACTGCACAGCCAGTACCCAGCAGGCAAGCTGCTGCTGCCCTTGCTAGATGCAGCAACGCCTTTGGGCATGTCTGTGACTCTGTTGGAGGTGTCCCCAGGGTTGCTGGGATGGTGGGAGTACGGGAGTCACAGGGCAGGCCCAATTCAATTGTTCTCTGGTCTATGCTGCCCTAAGTAATAGTGATGTAGTGTCAGAACCATGCATCGCTTCCTGACATGTAGCAAAAGCAACAGGAGTGTTTTGATACTGAAAAACCTCTAAGCAATGTATTCCTTCTGGTACCCAAAAGCTGTGATCCAGAGGTGAGAAGTACCAGGTAGGTGCATTGTGGAATTTCTCTTTAGTACAAACAGTGAGGCAAAATAACACTTTGTCAGCACTTGAAACTGACTTTACAAGTACTTGCAATATAAAGGAAATGATATCATAAAGGGTGAATTTGCTATGTTTGTTTCTTAGTGAGCACACCAACATTTTGGGGTAAAGGAGGAGCTTTTTCTTAGCTTTGAAAGGCAGACAGCACAACTAGCAGCACACCCAGCAGTCAAATGATTTACTCCACTTTCCTTTCCCCATCTGAGTACTCAGACACAACGTTCAACACATCAACCACAGCAATGTGCCTCCCCTAGTCCTCACCAGTAATCTCAGCATCCCCTTCCATGCCAGCTGACAACTGTCACACTTTAAGCTTAAATATGTATAGGTGCAATCATAAAGTCTGGCTCTTTTTTCAGGCCGAGGGTCTGGTGCCGAAGCTGCCTGAGCAGCGCCATCCCACAGCTTCCTGCTGTGCTGCCGGGACAGATGCTAAGGCAGCTTCATTCATGAGCTTGAAACCACATATGAATCAGAGAGAAACCATTTTTTAGGTGGTGGTTTTGTTATTTGCTTTGTTTTAAAGGCAGAAAAGGGCGAATATATTAATTTTCACCCACACAATGAGTGACATTTGCTCAACTGCGCAAATGTCAGGGGGGATTTTTTTATTCCAATAAGTGATACTTCAGCGTTGTATCCCACATCCAGTTATCATTACATTTTACAGTGTACCCTTCAGCAAGAAGTCAATCATTTAAACTGGAGATTAAGATGCTGAGTTGTTGTGATACCACATTGAGAACAGAGGGTTGTAAATTACTTCATGCCAAACAGCTCAGGGGTTTTGGAAGGTTTTTAAAAATTATTTCCTACTTTCTTTTACTCTTTATAAATAATCTTGTCATTTGTTTGAATTACTTTTTTAAAGCTCTATTTTTTTTTTGTGGATTATTTTCAGGTAAATTTCCTTTTAACAGATTTTTAATCAAGTACTATAAAGATGTTAAAGCACAGTGATTCAGATCAGAAGATAGATAGTTACCCTAACCACTTCTCTCAAGTAGTCTTTGACATTCTTTTTGGAAACATAAATCACTTGATCTGGTTGGTTATTGTCCAATTTTCATGTGAATATATACATGCATTGGCATAAGGAAACACTGCACCGTATGTTTGCCTGTTGCTAAACAAAGAACATTGTCCTGACATTAATGGACTCTGAGTCCTCCCCTCAGATCTTATCAGCTCTGCTTTGGGTATTTGAGTGGCAGGGAAGAAATGTGATGATCTTCTGGAGAGCTGAGATAGCAGATCTGCTTGCTCACCTGGTGTGTGGTGCCAGGCTCCATATGAAACTTGTGTCCATGTCAGCTCATCTGTATGGGCACAGTGAGGTTAGGGAACAGATGCTTCTGGATTTGCTAGTGTTGGCAGGTTTGTGAACGTGCCTTGTGTAGGTGCTCACCAAATATGCCCTAAGATGGGTAGGATAATCTTTAAGAAGATGCACAGGGAGACTTCATCAGTCACTTCTATATCGTCCTTCAAGTAGTCTGTTATTGATTTGAGCTAGATTAACAGTTTTATTTTACATGCTGAAACATTTCAAAGATACTGCAGGGGAAGGAAGGAAAAATTATATGCTTTGAAGATAATTTTTGTAATAAATTAAAACCAGTCCAACTAATTCCACTGAAGAAAGAAAACTAATCAACAGCAATTCTATAATCAGTATGAAAGCCTGATGACTGACCAGTAGGCACAGGAAACTCCACCCAACTAAACATAAAACTTTGGGATTAAAGTTTTGGAAACACTCAGGATAAGGACAATTCTTGTCAAAAGGATTTTCTTTTTTACACAGGAAGTAGCATCAGCCTGTAAATCTCTGCTCTGCTCTCAGAGATATTTCCCATATGGATTTGAGGATATTTTAATTTCCATATGTCCTGAGATAATTCCTCAGCCTCTGATCCTGTAGCAATACAGGATATCAGATATTACACAGGCAAATGTTAGATGGTGTGTTTATATATTTCTCTCTTGTGAAATGCTTTGAGGGAACTTTTATATAACAATCCATATATATTCCTTTACTCTCAAAGCATTTCCATTTAATTTAGTGTAACAATTTCTTTCTGGATTAAAATCTTTTCTACATAACTCAGGGAAACATTTGAAAGCTCATAAATGAAATTTTATGAAATTTTTGTTTTCACAAGTATATCAGCCTTTGGGATTTTGTCAGGAAATATATTAGCTTGAATAATCTCATAACATTTTTGTAGAAAACAATGTTCTGACTAATGAAACATTAATACCACACTACAATGTTCGGTCATAAGGAAACATCTTCACAAGCATTTAAAATAAATCAATGCCTGTCAAATTTTAAATTAAACAAATAATTCACTGTGCTTGATGTATAGATCTAATTTATGAAGTATTTTTAATAAACCACAAAAATTCCTATGAAAAAAAAGGTAAGCATGTACAGTTCATAAAATAAAAAAGACATTTTCTTCTTTCTAAAGGAGATTCTGGGCTGGTATCAGAATTGCAAATACGTCTGAGCTATTCCTGGGACTCTATTTTAGGAAAAGAGTTTTATAATTTGATGGACAGTATCACAGCTGTTGAGACAAAAAAAAAAATAAATAAATCTTCCAGACCCAGATTCAACAGTTTGTCTAATGGGAGTCAGAAAGATAGGATGGAGGTCAAATAATCTTAGGAGATATGCCATCACCATAATCAGAGACCTCTTGCTAGTCTTATGAGAGAATGAGTTAGCAGAAGATACTGGGAAAAAGGAGGCACCTAAACAAACAGATATGATTTCTGTGGTGATATTTTCCCATTGGGTAGCTGTAGGTATCTCATGGATGACATCTGGTGTAAAAATTTGAATTTTGAACATTCAAAATCAAAACAAACTCAAAGCAAAGATAAGAATTAACATTAAACAACTATACAGCATGGGTATTTTTTGATATTGAAATCTGGAGCAAGCTTGCTCTTTTCAAGAATATAGGAATCATCCTCATGTGATAAGACATTCACAGCCATGAAGAAATCAGCACAAACCCCAATAATTAAATGCACATAATTCATACAATTAAATCAAATATCAATAAAATTCTCCACTAATCAAGGAGGGACCTTCTCACCAATCTGTGCTCTTTCAGAAGGAATCAGAGCATGTCCAAATGTTTCCTGGAACCCTTGCCTGCTTCATATGCTGCATTGTAGTTTGAGAGGAGTCTGTCATCTCCACTGCTTTTTTATTTAGCTAGAAAATGAGAGCAGTAACTCCAAAACCAGTGGTTTTGTATTTCAGTCATTGAACCTTTTATTCATTTATTTTATGCTCTTGAATTAGAAATGTATTTCAGTAATGCATGTCTTTTAAAAGAGGGATCCTAAGGGTATATTGGACCCAGTGTAGATTCCTCTCCAAGCACAGAGAAGCCTCAGGGGTGTAAATGACATAAGACTTCTCTTGTATATAGAAGCATCTGTTTTCTTCATAGGTTCCTGAGGCTGTTTTGCTGGCCTTGGATGGCTGGTGATCTTGAAATTGCCCTTGGGCCTGTTGTGTGATTAGGTTGCAGATGGTCTTCTGGATCCTTTAGCCTCCTAGTTATAATTTTTGGTAATGTATCCCATATTTGGAGAAATGTATACACTTTGGAAAAGAAGATATGCTTCAATTTGCTTTCAAGATCCCAATCGTGTTAAAATTAAATAAACTAAAGGCTGCAGTTATATTTTTAGTAGGATTTCATGAGCTGACCCACTGAGGCCAACAGAGGTGCAGACACATTCAGTAGATGGAAGAGATGACAACAACATGGGAAGTTATGCCATGCTCATGTTCAGGTTGTCTGTGTTTCCCTTTGGGTCAGAGATAGTGTCCAAGCTCTGTCCAAACTGTGCTGTAAATAGTTAGGGTACTTCTGGCTCACACATAGTAGGTAGTGGTAGCTCTGCAGTACTGAGGTCTTGATCTTCATCAAGATCGTGGTAAAGGCTGAAGAAAAGGAGCAGTTCAACTTTATAAAAGACAGCTGGACTTGGTCAAAACATCAGGAAACTTAAGTTTGAATTTTTTGTGGTAACTTCAATTTTCAACACCAGGGTTGATGTTCAAAAGGGAGCTCAACATATTCATTATGCCACTGTGCACTCTGCTGATAAATATGCCGAGAAATGCTATCTGTTTAATCTGTGTGGGCATTCAAACCTTGTGTAATACTTGGTAGAAATAACTGAGCTGAATAAAGATTAATTTTTTGTACTGTAGGAAAACAAAATAATTCTCACAGCAGCTGTTGTAATCTTGGTTGTAAAAGCACGAGAGATTGTGCAGATGCTCCAGTCTTGGGAGCCATAGAGGCAGATGTATCAGAGGAAATACCAATACACAGGTTTGCATATTTTCTTCTCACTAACCACAGCTGCAGTAGCACCTAATTTTATGTCCATTACCCTTTTTTTTTTTCATTACTGTTTCCTGTAGCACATCAACACCATCCAGCTTCTCCCTTCTATTAGCTGCCAAAACTGTACAGTAATGTAGCAGTGCTGAGATAAATCCTTATATTTCCAAAAAGTGATTTTTCTTAAGGAATCTTTCTTCCTGTGAATAAGACATTAGCAGTTCTACTGTCTTCAGCAATGGGTTCATTACAGAAGCTAAAGGTATAGGTAGGGGGTGCTTGCTGTGGTTTGCCAGACAAAGCAGGACAGAAGCATCTTGTTCTTAATAAAACAGAAAGAAACCCCCCCCTGAATTACATAGATTGCATTTGTTTTACAGGTCTGGGAAGAAGTACCAATGTCAAGAACCTCCAAATGATGGTGTGTGATGGTCTGGAAATGTATATATGAATGACTGTTAATTTCTTTAACATAGGAAGTTAATAAATATATTGTTATCTTCCCGTACAGAAGCAACTAAACAATCAGCAAAATATAATTCTCTATTGGAGCAAGACTCAATTAATTCTTCTTACCTACAGTAACATGACTCATGAAAATTATCTATTAGACACATTCTGTCCTTTTATGCTGCTACAGGAGGTTTCACCTGAAAATCAGTGTGACATAGGACATTTTGTGAGGAGACCCTTATGGTCACTCAGAGTCAGGCTCTGCCATGGTGAGATTAGCCCAGAGCAATTCACTAGCAATCATCTCTCTCTGAAAGCTTTTACTGGAGCGTTAACAAATGTTAGGCTGGGTTAACCTTGCCCAACATTTTCTGCTGGTTTTGTGGGGAAAATAATTTAATTCTCCTTGATCCCACTCCTGGCTCATACCCTTTTCCTCTTGGGAGATCTCCAGATCTCCCAGACAGGGAAGCAGTAATGCAGCAGAGGTGGATGGGTTGGAAAGCAATTCTATTCACCATGCTGAAATTAGCTCTCAAACAAAATTACTCACATTAAGTAATACCTGGATATTTTTTCGCAAATATTTTTGTGCTGCTCATTGCTAAATCTACAGGACAGACCACAGGCCATACCTGAACTGCTACATCATTACATGAAATTACTTCTGTAAATCAGTGTTTCCAGGAAAACCATTAACCAGTGTGCCAGTTTTCAGCTATTTGAATCCATGCATGTGTCATGTGATATGTTGTTTAGTCAATGATTGAAGAGTAGTACTACAAAAACTATATGCCTTTGGAAGACAGGCTATTAAAAAGGTGTTCTAATTTATTAGAAAATATTATGGCTTTTTTCTATTCTTTTCAAATGTTTTCTTAAATAAGGATTCTGTAATTAGGTAAGTTAATGCAATGCAATGTAGTGAAATTTTATAAAATGAAACCTCAGGCTCATAGCCAAAATCTAAAGTCATAGACTATATCTATTTTTATTTCAAAAATGACTAACATCTCACTTCATGTCTTTCCCAGCTGTAGCTGTGCAGATGAATGGGGAAAAAACAGATGTTCAGAATATGAAAACTTCCTCTGATAGTTCATGAACTCATAAATGTGTATGGCAGGAGAATAGCCTGTTTCTATCACAAATGGGAAACACTGCCATCAAATACAGTTTGAGATCCAGGCCAGAAACTTTTTTACTGCAGAACAGTTCTAGGGACACTTTCCAGGACACAGGCAAATTGCAAAATGAAGGATCATGTATTTTCATTTACATTGAAGCTGGTATGATTTTGGTTCAAAATTATGTGTAAACACCAGTTTCTCATACATGCATCACTAAAACATCTGTGACAGATTTTTTTAAGAGCTTAGTCAGATTATATAATTATTATAGTTCAAGTGTGGAAAAGCAAATGGAATTAAAGTAACTTGCCTTCCAAATCACACAGTACCTTCTGGATACTGTGGTCACTTATGTGAAATGTTCAGTGACCTGAGACTTCACAAAATTGGACAGTTAACAGTGGAACAGTGTCTGTGTGAGCTCTGCTCAGATGCAGATATATGGTCTGTGAGCATCGGGCGATGGCTGTTTCCCCAGGTGTTGCTTACTCTTCTAATTCAAAAGTAAAAAAAATAAAATGACAGAGATGAAAAGTAAAGTATGTTTGCTCAGAAAGTTTTCCAACAGTAAAGTCGGGGTGATTCTGCCACAGCTGTATCAGACTGATACTTAGGCCAGAGCTGTAGCACTCCTGTCCCAGCTGCCTGTGCCAAGCCACCTGTTCCCTGATGCTTCCAGAACGACAAGCACTAGGTATGCCCAGCTGCATCATCACAAGGAGACCACAGGTACACAGCTAGAGCAGAAGTGCAGCTGCCTGGCTTTCAACATAGTATTCCTCAAGACCCTGTATTCTCTTCAGGGCATACTAATCTCTAGGGCATGCAGCTATTCCCCTGCCAGACTCTCAAGACAAGCCTCATGCTATTACAGGTTTCACGCTACAGATATCAGATCCTAAACCAGAGTTTCTCATTAGGGTCTATTTTTAATTTCAACTTTCCTGTCCTGAAGACTTTACTGTGGGTTACAATCACATGACACTACTGATTGCACATCCAACAAATCCTTGACTGAAGAGACACTGAAGAATACAGACACAATTAAGCTCCCATTTGACCTGAAAGGTGATTCCGATTCTCTGTATACAGCAGAGGGGGTTTCATGTGTTTAAGGCACCAAGCCAGAATCTGTCTAGTTCTCCATCCTTCCCTCACCTGTCTATTGCTGATTGTCATAGGCAAGGCAGGGCAGAATTGTTTTCAAGTTTTCAGAATGTTTGTACAGTCAAGCATATGAAACTTCCTGCTAATTTCTGTCTGTAATTATTATTCACCACATCTGTCATTTTCACCAGTTTCAGCATTATCAACACCTTAATGATCTCTCTTTAACAGGGAATGCTCTTGCTACAGTGAAACTGATATTTTTATAGTTTTAGATTGTATAACATGGGAAGAGGATCAACATGTTAATAACATTCTTGCATACTGTGTTCAGTAACCACCTTCTGGGACAATTACTCCAATCTCACACAGCAATAAGCCATATACAAAGTATAGATACACTTCTATTGCTCTAAATGAGCTGGGTTAAAAGTGGCATTTCACAATGGCATCATCTGGTAAGGCAGATTTATGTTAGAGTAATGCTAGAATAAACTTAAAAATAAACAAACAGAATAAGAAAACCATTTTCAAACCAAACTAACATCTGTTACTGTTTAATACTATGAAAAGAAACTGAAACAGCTAGGTTTTAGATGTGTTTTGCACATGCACAAAGTACAGCTTACAGATATTTTTTTATTAGGATAATCATGAGTTCTGGTTCCATAATTGTAAGGCTGACCAGACTTGTGGTCCATTTAATACTTAATATTGGTCTCCAAATTTTTTCTAATCATGTAATTGCTGGTTTATCATGTAGACAATGTAGCCTTAGCAGGACTGTAATTACATCATTATCATCCGCAGTGGGTTATAAAGGAGCTATTACAGAATGAATAGTCAGTGTTTCAACCCAAATATCTATGGATGACTCTTTATTTACAGAGAACAAAAGGAAAAAACAGATTTTTTAATGTTTATTTGCTCTCTGGCAGCTGAAAGAACATTTAAGTGGCTGCCAGTTTAAAAGAATCCCAGGAGATAGGGCATTGTTTTTCCTGCATGGATGTTTTATAATCTGTAATTTTTCTGCAGGATTTGAAGAAACACACCCACAAAACATTAGCAATTGTCAGAATAGGAAATTTTGCAAATTAAAGCAACAATAGCCTAAACCAAAACAAAACTCCAACAAAAGCCTAGTAAACCACACAATTAACTCTTCAAATTATGAGGCATGGATTTATGTCCACTTAGGAAACAATTTCCCTTCTAATCTCACAATGAAGCCCTCTTCATCTCCTTTTTAAATGGAAAGCACAAAGGTTGAAACTTTAATACAGAGAATAGCCTTGAGAAAGTCCAGGTTGAAGAAAGTAATACTGATTTACTTGGAATGGAGTTATCTGCATTTACCTTATTAGTGCACTGCAGACACGATTTCTTGTTCGGAGTAAAAGCCTCATTCTGACTGATTTAGCTACTCATGATACTACTTGATTTCTGTCAAATAAATAAATGCTCTCTTTAAAGGGCTTTATTTTTTTATCAGCTTAGGAAGTCATTATAACTTCATTACAACTTAGATGTTTATGAGGTTTACCTATTTATTTTAAAAGACATTTTAATGTCAGTTTTTTCTATTTGTGGCTAGAACTGAAATTTTCTGAAGAATACGTGAACAAATGATCACACTGTGTAACCAAAGTGCACTGAGACCTATGTGTATGTTTATTTATTGCCTTACAACTGAGGAAAATGAGAAAAAACTATTTCTTCCAAGAAGAATAAAAGACAGCAATTGTTTTATTGGGATATTAAAAAAATATATTTAAGAAAAAGCAATTAAAAATAACTTTGTGGGATGAAAATATGATACAAGAAGCTTGAAAACTAGCAATCTGGAAAATGTTAAAAGCAGAATAAACAAGAATAGTCTTGGGAGCTCTCTTGTGTCATTACTCAAAGCAGAGAGGAAAACCTAGTAATAATCACTCAGGAAAGGCAGAGATTGAGAAATCATCCTTTCCTCCTTCTCATGCAGCTTCATCCTTGTTGAGAAGCACCTCACATATATGCTGGGGCTACCCAAGAGACACTGTTGAAGGGAATGGACTGTGGCATGTGGGTTATATTTGTCTGATGTGTCTAGGAGACACTGATTTCCAAAATCTGTTTAGCCAGCATTGCTAGAGGATTAAACAGCTATTAATCAGGATGAAACTCCACAGAAAAGGATCCCAGAGTGCTCATATGGGACTGTACCTCGTCATAGACAGTGCCCTTCAGGCCTTGCTTTCACTGAAAGGGAGTCAAAGACTGTAGCTAGGAAGAGAGAGGGCTTGGGTGACTGCAAGATTTCAGACCTCTACTGAGCTTCCCATTCTTTTTCTCATTATATTTAACCAAGGCTTATTGATCAAATACAGTCAGACACTTACTGATGCTGATTAAATTCAGTAAGTGTTAGCAAACATGCAAGTCGGTCATGCTATCACCTACTGAAGGATGCTCAGTACTTCCTTTTCTCTCCTGTTTTCTCTCATCTGATAGTTAACCTTTGCAAGTGGCTTTTTCTCATAATTTACACAAGGAATATTTTCAGTTAAAGTGACAGCAGATTTAAGAGTGAAATGTTGGAATCACAGAGCCAGGAGCAGGAAGGAGCAGGCAGAGGCTCAAAGCAAAGAAGGAGCTCTCTGAAACCTTCTGGATATTTCCCATGTTGTCCCACTACAACACCTTGGCTTCAGTCCTTGAAAAACTTTAAAATATGGTAACTATAAAAGCAACTACATAAATGTAGCAAGTCTCAGTCTGATATTTGGCTTACTGGTCCTATTGGCATCTAATTGTTTAGATTTGTCTAATAAAACCATCTAATACGTGATTTATTGATACAACATAGCATTACATTTTCAGCTGGGACTTAAGCAGGAGGTTTTATGCAGGGTTTACAGGGATTTGTAAGCATTCCTACCAATAGTAAATATTCACATTAGTGAATTGAAAAGTATGCATAAGATCATAGTGAATAAAATGTACCGATGACCCAAAGATAGGCAGAGTGGTGAACTTCAACAAAGACAGGCTGGACCAGTTGAAGCAAAGCATATTCAGATGCAGCTAAATGCAAATACATCTAGGCACAAGGAATGCAAACCGCATGCCCAGCACGAGGCACTATGTCTCGGAAAGCAGTGATGTTCAAAAAGATTTAGGGTTGAAGTGAACAACAAACACTTATGCTCTGACTAAATGAACCCTTATGCTGTCACAAGTACATACACGTAGGGTGAAAATGAGAAACAATTTTAACGCCAATTCTCTCATTGACAAGGATGATACAGAAACAATTAATTGCATTCCAGTATCCACATTTTAAAGGGGTATTGAAAGTGGAAAAAAAAGCCACACAAATTGATGCAAAAAAAAACCAAACCCCAAAACTACCAAAATCAAAACAAAACATAAAAAACGTTTTGAATGAGAGAGGCCAAGAATTCATTCAGTTCACTGAGAAGAGACAATTTGACTACCATGCACAAATAGCTGCTGCACCAGAAGAATACATATTGCAGATTCCTTAACCTAGTGGAAAATAACATAACAAGAATCAGTGCCTGGAAGCTGAATTCAGACAAATTTAAATGAGGCATGCTACATGAACATTAGATGAACATTAGATGTTATTAGATGAACCACTAGAATGAGTTGCTTTTAGAAGCCATGCATTTATACTTACACATTTCCATCAGATAAAAAAAAAGTCAATGATATCCAGGATGATATGTTCTAATTAAATCCGTCACATAGTAGTAATTCCCAAAACATTGGGATAACAGGTGTTTCGTAGGTTATGAGACAGTATCTGATGGTACTTTCTGCTTTAAAATCCTTCAATACATGCACAGATTTAAACACAAAAGACTTGCTTTTTTTAAGTCTGATTTTGAATACTTTTTAACTGCTTCATTTTAATGTATTTTGCCTACAGTGTCTGAATAGACCTGGCTAAATATCTTTGAAAGTGAGATGGTATTATGTGGAAAAGTGAAATATCTAACAAATGTGTAAGAATAAAAAAATCTTCCATCTTCCAGCCTTCATTACAAGATCTTTACAGAAGGAATGTGCAGTATGTGTGACTTCATTCTATATTTTTATGGCTTGCCACACATAGAGAAACACCTATGGCAGGTAAGGAATTCACCGATTCATTCTAGTTGCAGACTGTGTATGCATTTATATAGTAATTCTGAAAGAAAAAAAAAACAGGGGGGAAAGGGATTTTTGAATGTTAATAAAATATTTAATGCATTCAACATTTCAGGTGCTGTAACACTTGTTCTTACAAAAGTCTGTATTTATTGGTCTCTTTTGTTGTCTGTAACTGTGTAAGTTTAACATTACATGCGGAACAGAACAGTCAGGATTCTATGCACAGGAGACCAGCTCCATGGATTTCACATGTCATTTACATGTAGTCCTCTATAAATGACATTAATTTATCCTACATGTCCTCTAAAAACAGAGATCTGTTCTCTTCAAGAGCACTGGGGAAATTGTCACTAGGGGATTCCTAATCATGCAAGAGAATAAGATATTCTAATCGGAAAAAAAAGGAAAGCAGTTGAGGATAGTCATATTACTCATTTCCAGGAGGCCCTGCAAGTATTTCTGTTCAGGATGGGAAAAGATTAAATTGTCATTTGCATGACTGATGTTAAACTTTCGATCTTGTAGTCTTGTAAATGAATTTTTGCCTCAAAGGCACTTCATGTTATGAAAACATTTTACATTCAACTGGAATAATTGCGCACTTAACTTCAAAGTTACAACCTGCCTCGGGTATTAATTTGTCAGGTCCACACTGGAACTGTAGAAATGTCAAAAGAATCGGCTCAGGATAGAGCTGTCAGGAACTGAAAACTATTCCATCTTCTCTGCTGTCTTTACTGCAGATATTGAATCAAAATTTCTCACAGTTCAGGTAAACTCAAATACTTGACAATCGTTGAATAATTTTTTGTCTGCTTGAGTGAGGCTTCTGGGTAGTATTATAAAATGAGGAGCTATTATATCATACCACTGCCAGCTTGGTCTATTGCTTTTAAATTGGTTTTGTATGCACAAATAGCTAAGGAGCTAGGTTTGTTCCTCATACATATAGTTATTGAATCTCTTTTAAGTTAAAAGAAGGCTGCAAAGTTGTTTTATTTTTGAATCACTGCAGTAATTAATGCTTGCAAAGAGATAATGGCCTCAGGAATACAAGTATAAGAAATGCCCAAGTGATTCCATTTGCTGCTTGTACAATGTTCCTGCTGGTTATGGAACCCGTTTGGCACTAAGATCAGTATTGATTTATAGGGTCTGCTAAGAAATGTGGTAAAACACCTTAAAATGTATGCCAGTTTCAGATATTTGTGATTCAAAATCAGTGAGAAAGTTTTCACTGTTTTCCACTTAATACCAATGATCAGAAGCAGATGATGATGTGTGGGGCAGGCTAAACAAAACAAACTGAGATCAACCTAATGAAGTTAACTGGCAAATGGGGACAATCTGACAATGCTGAAGGCTTCAGCCTTCATGAGGTTACAGTAGGTACTTCTTTATTTAGCAGTAACTATTTCATAAAGACAAAGCCTTTACAAATAAAGCTCAAGTAGTGCATTAGTTTATACATTAATGAGTCTTTTGATAACAACAGAAAATTCTGTATTATATATTTTGCTACTGACAAGATCTGACTGAGTAAAATACATGCAGAGAACTGATATGAAAATCAGTTGTGAAGTAGTGGTTTATTCTCAATATTTACTGAAAAGCTTTCTTCTTGGAATATGGTATCTTGTCACTTCAAATATGTATTTACCTTGAAAATTATGATGCCATGGCAGCTGCAGCTAACTTTAAATCATATGTAATCTTTTAAGGCTCTAATTCTGTTTATTATGTTTATTTATAACAACATTGCTTCACTTTTAAAAAAAACATCGTTTAATCTTTGCATTTTCTGTTTTATGTTCAACATTAACTTTTCCAATCTGGTTTCAAAGAGGAAAAATACTTATCTGTATATCAAATCTGGTATTTCTAATTATTTCTACACAGTTCCTTTATAACAACTTAATATCATACTTGCGATAGCTCTGAAATATTTGTGGGCTAAATATCTCTGAAAACATACATTAAACAGGAAATGTTTGCTATCGCCATTAAAATGTTCTTGTTAAATCTTTCCAATAAATCAGTCAATGAGGCAGTTATTTTATTTCTATGATCTAATGTCTTCTGCTACTTTTAATTAAAAATGTATCCAATCATGTAAACATTATTATGAGCAAAACATTTTCTACTTATGAGTTTTTCAGTGTCAGTAAACACATCTGGAACTTTGCTTAATAGACAATAGAAGAAGTGTCCAACTTTGCCAAAACCAAAAATATAGACAGAAAATGTCAGAAGGATGGGGACTTGTGTTTATTTGAAGCAGTCTGTAGAGGTGATAGGTAATATAATGAAGGCTTCATTTAACCACCACTGGTAAATCAATGCTTCAGAGAAGGTAAATGCTTTCAGAGAAGACAAGACAAGCTGAAATTTCACACGACACGATTTCTATATTTTCATCACTTTCTGTAAAAAAGTGCATACCAAAACCTGCAACACATGGTAGTACATTGGGACTACACTTGCAGACAATTGAGCAGCTATTGCTCAGTCCACTGAGTGACACAAGCCATTCACAGTGGTACAGGTACCTCAGCTAGCTTGAGAACTGGGCTGTAGAGGTGGATGAAATGGTGACTTGTTGAAGCCAACAGTCAGTACTATCACTCATTTCCCTGGGGCTGCATTTCTTTGTCAGAAGATCTTTGATGCATTACAAAATTCATAGGCAGCAAGGTATTGTGAAAGTTGTCAGAGTTATATCATGTAAATTTGTCAAACAGAAATTAAACCCATGTTATTACTGTTCTGTACAGGAATGTCACAATGGGAACCTCTGTTTAGAGAAAGGCAACACAAGGGAAGCAAAAATGGTGCATTCACCAGCATCAAAGTGAAGCTGCATTTAATGTAGAGGCCTTTTTGGTTTTCCAGAACAGCTGCTAATCTTTTTTATGGGACACGAGTTGGAGCACAAGAGATTTAGGGTAAACACAAGGAAAAACTTTTTCACAGTAAGGCTGACAGAGCTCTGGAACAGGCTGCTCAGGGAGGTTGTGGAGTCTCCTTCTGTGGAGACATCCAAGACCTGCCTGTATCTGTTCCTGTGTGACTTGGTCTAGATGATCCTGCTCTGGCGGGGCGGGTGGACTAGATGATCTTCTAGGTTCCTTCCAACTCCTAACATTCTTTGATTCTGTGACACTCTCTCGAGACACTGCAGAGTGCTCTGTGCCTGTGCTAACAGGTTTGCTGCATTTGGGCTTGCTGTAAGGATTGCAGGGGAAGAATTAAGGTGGCTTGAGTTTTGCAGGCAATCAATGAAATTAATTGTTGGATTCAAATACATAGTTGGACACTGACCTCCATTTTTTAAATGTAAAATTTCAGCTTCTCTGCAGTTCCTGTTTTGACCAAGTGCTGACAGTTCTGGTCCTTGTGTCTGTCTGTAACAGCAGAAGCCAAGGGTGTTCTGGCCAAACAATCCCTATGGTGCCGTAAAGGGAGTAAACGGCTCAACTCCCATGTGCTTTGTGATTTAGATGATTTGTGCTTGTGGGTGTGTGCTTGTTCTGAGAACCTCACTGTCAGCATCTTTTTTTACTTTCAGGTGCCCCTAGTTCAAATGCACTGGCTGCAAAATTAGCATAATTTGCCAAAATGTATGTATCCCTGTGAGTTGCATCAACAATGAAAATAGTCTGAATATTTTAGAGTTGTTTTCCTTCTGGGCCACAGTCCTTCCTGTGATAAACTAGAATGCAGCCTAGTGTGATTAGAGTGAAAGAGCATAGAAACCACGGACAGTGCTGTTTGCTGAAATGAAGTTTCATTTTAGCAACGAGTTAAAGAAGACAATGAATAACACACTCCCAAATGATCCCCTAGGCAGGCATGTGTGTGCACAATGGAACTTTTATACTCAAGACTCATAAACTTTACTTAAACTCTAGGGACAGAGTATTACTTTGTTCATTGTGGGTATGAGTTACTGAGGGAGCGGGGGATCAGAGCAACCAAAAAGGTCAATAAGTTACCCCTGTTGTTTTCCTACTGCAAAATTAAAGGATGATGCCAAGTCTAATCTGCTTCAACAACAAGAGAGAGATGTCAGAAATACAGACAGCACAGGATTTCTTAAGAGTTTAAATTTAAGTACTACAATATTTATAAGTTTATGCTGTGTAATTATATTCACAACTACTGATTACTAATTATATATACAACTATTTTTAGCTGTTTGCTTCATGAAAATAAAAGAGAACTGCATGTACTGACAAGTAGCCATTATGATAAGGAGAAGGAGAAAATAGTCTATTTTTGTGTCATGCTACAAGTGCTCTCCAAGAAGTTAGAAGCATCTGTCTATATGTATTCTTAATTGGTAATTGTGCTTTCAGCTGATAATATATGGATTTTTTAGGAACTTTTACTTGATTAAATTGCCACATTTAGCAGTCTTAGCCTCTCAGATCCTTTTTCAAGCCATGAGAATTATCTCTTGCTGTGCTAAGGCAGCAGGACTTTCTCTCCTAATTCTTATCGTTCCCTTAAGTACATCCACTGAGCAAATAGCTGTTATTATAATAGTGTAGATTTTCCTCTGCTCCATTAGAGTAAAAATAAGGTTGATAATTGACTATTATAGCATTTATCCAGTGTCTTAATTTAATGCAATCCCTACTCAGGTGTTCTCTTTGTTGCCTCCAAAATACCAAGAAAGTGATCAAGTCTATATCAGTAAGAAATTCTGGTTAAAAAGGAATTAACCACATGGGATCTGATTTATTAGTCAGCACAGAACTGACATCCAGAGGACACTCTGATTCTCACTCTCAGAGAGTGAACTGCTTCTGTTTTCACTTAAAAACTTCCTAGCATTTCAATTTGTTGGCTACATCTCTACTCTGTTTGATTTCATTTATATATTCTTACATTGCTGACCATGAGTTTAACACAGGGTTTTCAAAGAAGTCAGATAAATATATGTACCCAAATCCTACTGATTTTATGCTATAAGATTATATGTTTTTTTCATAAACCAGAATTTTGCTTATTTCTCCATGAGTCATCAAGAAATGTTGGCTTCTTGAAGTAAGAACTAGATGGAATGAACCTGTCTTTTTCCACCTCAATATCCAGACACTCCATAAGAAAGAGGAGGAAATCCAAGTTATTCTGAATATAGTGGAATAGACACCACAGTCTCCCACTGCAGAATCACTGCAGTGCAGAATAAAATTCCCTGTCAGCATTCCTCATCTAAGAGTAAGCTCTGTAAGAGATCCTACTACCACAGGGGCTGTTTCCCTATATAAATTCAGCTGCTAGGAAGGATTAACATTTCTAATGGCAACATTTGTGCCATCTTTTCAAGGCCGTGGATATTCCCTTTCCTGAAGAACTGTCAGAGCAAACAGGGCAATGATCATCTTTCAAAATCTTGTTTTCTTTTCAATAGGATCTTGTAAAAAGGAGAAGGCTGCTCTCCTTTGGCTCAGATGTGATAGTTTTGTGATGAGCCCTTTAGAAGTGCAAAGACAATCAACATAGTGGAAAAGGCATACACTTCAGAGGACAAGAGAAAGTTAAAACAAAAAAAGCCCTTAGCTTTCTTTAAATCCTCATGAACTTTATCAAAAGGTTTAGGTTTAGATCCCTGAAGTAGAATGTTTTGGTTTTATATCTAAAGAGATAGAGGAACAAAAGAAAAAAAAAAAAAAGCAGAACTGTAAGAATTCAACATAAGAAATGGATAGTATTTCAAACCAAGGGTTAAAAAAGGAGCAAAGATCAAACTGCAGGCAAAGCCCAGAAATGCAAGGGGTATTACTTTCATGTTGCACACACAGAGGCCATGGAAATTTTTTTCAGAGTCCAAGTTAATGGTCACTTCCTAAAAGTATCCAACATTTCGGTTTTCAAATCAGAGCTTCACTCAGTCTGAGAACAGATTGAGATCACCTAGCTGCTGTGTTCAAGAAAGCAATAGAGGCTGGAAATACAGTTTGTTTTCATCTCCCATGAGCTACTTGGGCTTTTGTCATGCCTGCTGTAGCTATGCTTAGATCAGGGGACATTTTTCCATTATGTCCAGCATAAAAGACCCACCAAGATTCTATGAGTTGAAACCTCAGACTCTTAATGAAAACTTCTATTAGTTTTCCACAATTTTAAAGTAATGAGTTTATGTTCAGGGAATACGTAAAATAACTCAGAGAAAAAGAAGTATGTTATAGTAATCATAAAAACAATTTATCTTTTGCACATCTTGGCTCAATGACCAGGTAGCTCCCCTAGATAGGACTAAGTGTATCAAGATGTAAAGTCCCTTTTCATTTCCTGATCATGTGCTATTTTTGCATTGTGCGTTTTTTTTTTTTGTTTTTTTTTTTTTTTAAGTGCTTCTGTTTACTCAGTGTTTATAGTTCCCACATTCAGATATGGGAAGAAACTGAGGCCACATCCTTTTGCTACTCTACAAGGCCTTCAAGGTCTTTCTCAAAACACAGGGTAGTTTGTGTTTTTCCAGTTAACATTTTCCTTTTTTAACAGGGGACTTCCTGTTACGAAAAAAATGACTTGTATAAGGAAACACCAGAGCAAATGTTCAGCTCATTAGGACTCTGCTTTGTAGAACTAAGTTGATTTTGCTGTGGTTTACCATCCTTTGGGACATTATTGACTAATCCATAAGAAATGAAAAATAACAATAGCTCTGTCTGCATAAGGTAAACAGTGAGCTGCATATGGAAATAAAAATAACCATTTTTATATTTCTTTCCACTTCCCAGCCTTACCATGTAATCCTAACACAATACAGAGCTAAGAATTATGGTGCATTTGCAACTTCTTTACTTCTGTGCTCTCAGCAGTGCACATAGAAGCACACATTGCTATAATAATGGATGTGTGCTACCAGTTGATATTGTGAATAGCATTAATAGAGATAACATGTAAACCTAATTTCTGAAAAAAAACCAAACGAATCCATAAATCTGGACCAGACACTATGCTGATGCCTTTAAGCTTTTAGACTGGCTTATTCATTGGTAGTCTAGGGTTTTTTTTGCTTCCCCTTCTCCCCACCAGAAAGTCCTGTGGATTCTTTTTGAACACCAAATGTTCACATGTGATTACATCCAATTCATCTCTACATTGGTTGTGGTTGGAAAACCATAGAACCATAGCATGGTAGGGATTGGAAGGGACCTCTGGAGATCAAGTCCAACAGCCCTGCCAATGCAGGAACACCCAGGGCAGGCCACATACTAAGAGATCCAAGTGGATCTTGAAAGTCTCTAGAGAGAGACTCCACAACCTCTTTGGGCAGCCTGTTCCAGGCTCTGCCACTCTCACAGTGAAGAAGTTTTCCCTCATGTTGAGGTGGAGCTTCCTGTGTTTCACCTTCTACCGTTGCCCCTTGTCCTATCACGGGGCACAACCAAAAAGAGACTGGTCCCTTCTACTGGACACCCACCCTTCAGGTATTTGTGAACATTCATCAGACCCCTTCTCAGACATCTCTTTTGCAGGCTGAACAGCCCCTGGTCTCTCAGCCTTTCCTCGTAAGAGAGATGTTAGAGTCCCTTAATCATTTTAATCATCTTTGTAGCTCTATCAAGCTCCAAAGATCTGACACAATCCTGAACACACGAGAAGCATAGGAAAATTATATCAACACTCTTGACAACATCACAGGTTCTCATCATGTCCGTGACCAGGTTTCTGAGGCAGGAGAGTGAAGGCAGTCCCAAGCTGGTGGCTACAAGTGCTGCCAGTACTCCCAGACATGCCAATGCTGTAATCACTGATGGCTGAGCAGCTCCTGCAGACAACTACAAGCTTGTAGGGCATTAAAAGAAATCAGGTACAGGTTTTCTACCCTCCTTTCAGAGCAGCTCAGCTGATCTAGAGATGCTACATTTGGGTTGCAATGATGACTCAAAAGCAAGTCACCATCACTTTCTGAAATCTGAAAAATCCTGATCTAGTGAAATCTTGTCTGGCTGCCCCAGAAACCTTGCCCAGTGTTTTTTCTATCTGTAATCTAGTTGACGATTCTATTTGGGAATATTTGCACTATACAAGGAATCTGAGATCAATGGACATTTAAAAAAAATGTCAAACTCAGAGCTAGGCAGAAGAGATTTGTGAAATCACAAGTCAAAAAAACAGTAAAAATGTCTTGTAAATGTTCTGTTGAAAAACTAGTACTTAAAACTTTTAAAAATACATTTGTTTTAAGTATAAAAAGTTTATAAAGCTTGTGAGAAATCCATTTTGGAGACATTCAGTCTCTATTTCTATGGCTTTTTAATTTCATTCCTCCCTCTTCTCAAGCCGACGATAAATACAGAAATGCCTATGAAAATGGCTGTTCAAACCAGTAAAATATATACTTATATAAGATATTTCATCCAAGGACTTTTTTCTGTAACACATACTGTGTAGCATGAACTATCATGCCTTCCTCCCCTCACTGGCAGGAAGAAGTCTGATCTAATTCAGAAAGATCACCAGTTATCCATGCTTGAGTGGCACTGTTTTCTCATGGACAGCATTGAAACCAAATGGTCTTTCTTTTTTCTCATCTTGTTCTTTCATCTAACAAAAAATTATGTTTGAAAGTACTGGAAAACACTTAGATTTAGAATCTATCCCTACCTTCTGGTGCTCTGCTTAATTTCCAAGTTTTCACATCAGTGAAAATAGTATTTCAGCATGAAGGGATTTTTCCCAGTCAAATGTTCTTTGCTATTGAGGAAACAGAGCAAGCTGAGGACTTGCTGAAAAGAGGCAAATATGTCTAAAAGGTTTTAAGCCTTTTTATGTGAACTAGTACGTGGAAACAAACTTTAAAAAGCATGTATGATTTTAATAGGAATTATGCAGTAAAAAAGAGAAGCTGAAATTGTATGTTGGATGGTAAAAGATCTAAAAATTAAATTTATCTTGAATCATTCTGCACTTGAAATAACTGAAAACATCTTTTATGAATAAGCACATGCTGGAGTCTATCTTATTCAAAAGAACACTTCAGTATGTGCATATGTTCAGTTCATCTGAAGAATGAGACTTACACTGCTTTTGTTTACTTGCAAACTGTCTGTGTAATCAGTGCCTTCTAAGGATGGGAAGTGGCTGATGGCTCTCATCTTCTCTGAGTCAGCAGCTCCTTGTGTCATATGTCCCAAGGGACATGATGATTTGCACTTTAGATCACATGTGGATGAAGTAGACCCCTGTGCCCTGAACAGAAATTAATCTCAGCTCCACTTGCCTATTTGCCACTATGCAGGTTAAATGAAGTTCAAGTTGTGGGCAGTGGATGAGCCATTTAGGGAACCATAAGTTGAGCCATGAGCCTCTTTGTGCATCTGAATGCTTAGCTGTAGGTTCTCCATATGTGCCTGACAATCACGGTCATGCGTCATTAGGAACTATGGAGGGGCAATCATGTAAGAACGAGTTAGTCCATGCCTTCTTGTTTTGTTCATTACATTTACCTTGTTGAAATGTACACAATAATCCTCACTCATGCCTTTCAAGATCAAGCTCCTTCTCCACTTGTTTCCTTGCCTTCAGAAATGTTTCTTTCTCTGAGTTTCAGCATGTGAGTCACAGACACTTCATGAATGCTGGTCTAAACATTCATGTTAAACCCAGGCAATTCAATAAGCAGCTACATTTGTTCATCTTCAGCTGTCTGCACAGCTCCTACTTGTGACCTTTGAGATGCTTACCTGTCACCAGTCATGCACTTTTTCTTTGTTTACCTTTTACACTGTAGTTGCTTTTCCTGACACTAGGCAAAGTGGATTTTTTTCCTGTCACAGACAGCAGCAGAAGCACCTTTTATCCAGAGAAAGCTCAGTTCAGACGCAGTGTCGCTGTTACTGCCACCACCATGCAAAGTACAGCATAACAATGGAAACAGAAACACTGCATCGGAGTTGCCATTTTTTTGGGAAGACACCCCTGCCTTAGCCTATCTGATATTGAAGCCGTCTGTTTGAATGCAAATGCAAAATGAGATAATTTCAATAAAGTGAAGAGATTAAAAATTAAATAATATATTTGGAAGCATTACATATTGTTTGCCAGAGAAAGAGATGAATGTCAAAGAAACAAGCTTTAGAGAAACTTTTTTTTTTCAAAGACTAGTCTTTAAAGGAACCATACTAAATCTACTGGTGGTAGAATACAAAAATGAATTAAAATAGCATCCTCCTAACCTATAAAATATGCTTAGATACACATAATACTAAGAAAGAAGAAAAGTGGCCAGTCTTTTGAAAGTAAATCTTAGCCATGCCTCAGAAGTTAAACTGCAAAGGCTGAGAGTGTCTTTACATCTGCAAGCTGAAGGCTCAGCATAGGCACGAGGCCAGTGCCAGAAAACACCAGCCCATTAATCACCCATATTTATGGAGTTTAGATCTGAGATACAGCCCAATTTTTTATATCTGAGGTTACCTGAATCACTGGGGTCTTGCTCTCTGTAGTCATTTTCATTATCTGTGGTAAAAAATTAACTTTGTAAATATGCCCATTTCTTTGATTATTTTTTCTTCAAAATCTCCCTTTTAAGTAACTGGGGATAAAACCTCTCACAGTCTCATATAAAGATCTAGAAAGTGACATCCACTTGGATTGTCTTCATAGATGGCACCTACTTGCTATTAGGGTATGAAATAGTGTTTTGCTTGCACAGCATCTTGCACACAGGAATCTTGGCTTAGTTCTTGTTTTGTCACAAGCAATGAAACAGTAACTTCCTTCTCCCTATGGTCTGGCTCTAAGGCAGGAGCTGTGCACTCATCAGCTACATGACTGTCAAGTTAAGCAAATCCTAGAGCTCCCAGGAAGGGGTAATTCTGAGGGCCAATGCTCTGTCAGGTGCCATGGGAACAAATCCAGTAGAAAAGAGGAAAAAAAATACTACCTTGCAGGCAGAACAGGGCCAGGCTCTGGTTCACTAAGAGCATGTGCAATGGCTGGGTTTCACCAGACTGCTTTTAATTACATGGTATGGGTATAGATTGCTCAGGCACTGCCCTGCTCTGTATTTCTTTCCTGTCTGACTCCAGTCAGGTGATTTGAAGTGTCTAAATGTTGATTCTATATCAACAACAGGCATTTTATTAAGTTAATGTTTATGTGTTCAAGGGGTTCCTTTTTGGATCTTGCTAGGAGGGCTGCTAGAGTTTAAAACCTAATGGCCTGAAACTGGCTGAGTGATGCCAGCTAAAGATGCTACCTTGCAATACAGAGCCAAAACATTTCCACAGTGAGGAGAAAAATAAATAAATTGCTAGCTGTTTAGGAGGCTTTTTGAAAGTCTTTCCATATAAAGCTGTTTTTCAATCTGTCATCACTCTGCAGTAACCCAGTGAAGGAAAACAGAGCTATGGTATCAGTTTGGATGATGGATCCAGTTGTAAAAAGCTGCTAAAAACATGCAAAGCCAAATTTGGAAGTTCTCAATTTGGAAAACAATACATTGGCAGAGATATGAACAGGAGTTTTAAGTTATACAAAGAGACATGCCTAAAACATGTTTATATTCTTATTTGACCAGTCTTTGGAGCTTGAATTATTGTATCTTTTTTGCCTGAGCAGCAAGGTTTCCTTACACACGATGAAAGCTCTTAATCTGACAGTGGCATGGTTAAGTTCAGAAATATTTGCACATCTTGGTTGAACACATCCTGACTCATCTCCTACAACTACAAAGAAGACCTTCACAATGTAAATACTGGGAAATGCTTATAACTAGAGATTAAAAATTTTCAAGAGGTTTAAAAGCACATCTTGGAGCCTGCTGTTATGGACACTTTCCAGTGGTTAATATAAAAGCTTTGATAGACTCTTTCTTCAGTAATTTCATGTTGCTGTTGCCTGCCTGCAGTTTTATCATCTCAAATTAAATTGATTTATCTCTTTTTTTTTTTTCTTGTGATCACATTTCTTTCTGCTTCCAGAATCCCCACAAAGGTTCTTCTTTTTCCTCCTACAAGGCACTTTGGTTTTGTTTTGGTGTTTTTTTTTTCCCCCTATAGTTATAGAAACAGGAGCTCGAAGGAAAAAAGCCTTTTTTTCCTCACATGGAATAGAAATGCAATTACTTTTCTAGCCATGTGCAATTATTTCAGTGGTAAAAGAGGGTAGGGATTTCTCCAGCTTTTTCTGATGCCACCTTTTGAGCAGCAATTGCATGGGCTCTTGGGTAACAGCTCGGAACTAGCTAATGACTCATCCCAGTCCCACCAGCATGGCTGAGCAGAATGTCTCCATACCACTGCACAGGGTCCTGCTGAACCCCTGACTACTGCCCCAAACCCATTGCACGGTAATTATTTTGATCTGCGCTAGAAGATACCTATCATCTTCCTAGCTAGGGATCTTATATTAGGTTTCTATAGGCAAGAATGTAAATTCCTGGATTCTGATTATGCTGTAAAGACACAGCATTAAAAAACATCTGCTTGCTTCAACTGCTGTGTTTACTTGATATTAGCCTATGCAGCAAATACATTGAGTACATTTCTTTATTTGTAAATCATTTCACAGTTTTCCAGGTAAGTTATAAATGGAACAATGACATTATAATATGATCCTACTTATGCAAGATATTGGTATAATATCTGGTGCAATAGTGGCTTTAACAAAGACAAAGCTAAATTTTGGCTAAAAGGTAGAAGGCAATTTACAGATCTTCTGTATATTACCTCCTATATATCTTTTGTAGAAAGACTTTCAGATTATGATGGAAATTCCTTAATAATATCTTATCTATTATTAAAAAATAATAATGCACTGCCCAGAAGTTTTGATAATGTCTTTTGTTAATGTAAACTGGCATACTAAGAATAGTGAAATTCTGACATTGAGCATGTTTCACATGACAGGCTGGCAGAAAATATGCTCAGATACTGCAGCTCGGATATTACACTGCCTCTGGAGTACAGACCATAAAGATTCTACTTCACCATCATATCTTGGAAAAATTATTCTTCACAGGATTTGTAGTTTCAAAAGCTTTAACACCAGTCATTCAGCTTACATTAAGATATTTGAGGCTAGGAATTCCTTTATTGTTCTGAGGTTTGTCTCAACAAAACTTCAGAAGAAGTAAAAAGGCTCATAAAAATGAGGAAACTCATGAAAACATTTGGCATTTGTACAAGAACTAAGTATGTTGCTAAGAAAATATATGAAAGATTTTTTTTTTTCATTCTGGCTTCAGATTAAAATGAGCCATATCATAGGGAATTTACAGCAACAGATTTAGTGGTAGCAGATCACACAGAGCCTTTCTCTGGTGTTCCCATTAACACACTGAGCTTCACACCCTGGTATGAGTCTTGGGGTATCATAAAAGTGTCACAGCTGCTGATGGACTTTTAATCCTGAACATGAACATCTGGAGAATCACAATGACTAATAAAGATGATTAACACTACGGTTTAGTTGTTTTGCTCAGACAGACAATAAACATGTTTTCTTTCATTCAGTCATTGTAATATACCTTTTGTTTAACAGGTCATCACAATGTCAAAACACAGATTCTAAAAATAATTAAGTAAGACCACATTTCTGATTGCTTTTGGCTCTTTGAAGCTGGACAACAGGTTCATGGGTAAAAGCAGTTGTTGGACATTTATGAATGTTATAATCCATATTTGAATTGGTTAACTGTATCTTCAGCTCAATGTATAATTAAAGATTAAGTTAGTATTCTACCATCACAGAAGAAGTTTCACAAGGTTGATGTACATTAAAACAGTTTTCTTGATGGGATAATTTTGAAAGCACAATGTCTTGCAGCCTGTTCCATAGAGAAATACAGCCTTCTGCATCTAAGTGAGAAGGGCAAATGTTAATGCACAAGGTGCTCTGGGCTGCTGAACCTGTTCAAAGACTTCATCCCCCTCACCTCAGCCTTGTGAGCTGCCCCCGAGGCTGTGTGTTTGCAACAGAAAGTTCTCTATCCAGGCTACAAACTGTTTCATGTTTAAGAAATGGTTTAATGCCACCAGCATTGGTCAATGGATTTTGTTTACATATGATATGAAGATGCGATGGACAAGGTTCAGGATAAGCTATTTCTATGGACATCTAAAATTGTAATGTAAAAAAAGCATAATATTCAACAATTTTGACAGGCATATAAATTCTCATGCTTTCACTTCAAGGTACAAAAGAACTGATGAACAACAGCAATGGTAGGAATATTTCTGGACAACTTATTGAGGACTGAAAGTTTTCCTGTGCTTAAATCAAGTATTATTGTAATACTGGTTTTTTTGTAATATTATTTTTTTTATTTGTTCATATCGCATTACTATTGTAAAATTTTATCATAACTAGTAATAATAATGATATGGAGACAGAAGATAGTTTCATTGGAGTGCTAGACTCTTCAATCTTCAGAGTGGCAACATCAGCTCTGGGTCTTTGTAAATGGCAACCAGCGGAAGTGAAGCAGCATAATTCTTATACATTGGATTTCTTCCCAGTTCTTAATTTTCCATTTCTATTAAGCCTGTGGGAACTGGACTCAATCCAATTCCCATGGTGTTTAAAAAACTGACAAATACAAATATATTTTTAAGTACATATTAAGAAAAATGCTCACACATAGAAAAACCCAACCAACCAAACAAAAAACAAAATAAACAAACAAAAAAAACCCCAAACCCAAAAACCTTGGTCCACCGGAGATCAGCAAACAACCTTTGTGCCTTCCTGATATCAGAAAATCAATCTTGTAAGATTCAAACTTGTTCTTCTGCAGCTGCACTCCATGTACTGAATCCATACAAGTCTAACATTGGACACTTACTGTAGCTTTATATAGACACTGGGAAACTCCTTAGCTAGATGTGAAGAATAAGTAAAGCTAATGAGATGAGGAGTTGCCTGTAAAGAGAGCCAGAGGACTGAGAAATGGCCATAGTGTGCATTTTTGGCCTTCAAAATATGTTCCTGGTACACTCTAATCCTTTAGTATATTTCTGTCATCCAGTGATTATTTTCTAGAAGCGGAAGCAGGAAGAAACCCTTGTCATGACCACTCTGCCCCTCTCCAAGCTATGCTATCATCACTCCTTGCCTTTGTTTGGATGGAAACACAGTGGCTACGCTGCTTTTGGTATCAGAAATCCTTAAATACTGTCACAGAGAACACCGTGCTAGGATTGTACAACGGTAATGCAGAACTACATTCAAATACCACACAAAGACGTAAGCAATTATTATAAAAATGAAGAGGTAAAAATCATAAAACTTCTCCCTGTTCGAGAACAAATCAGAAACTTGGATCTCATGTAACTGGGTGAAACTTTTCCTCTGTATACAATTGGCCAAAGAAAGATCCATGAAACAGAGCACTCTAGAGATGCTGAAGAAGTTCAGGATTAAATCAATATTCCAGCCTTTTGCTGCATTTGTCACTGCATGTATAAAACAATGCTAAGGATATGGCCTAGACCCAAGAAATGGTGTCATGCTTACCAGCTTAAAATGGGTGTATTGAGCTATAGTTTGGTTTGTTAGTTTATATATATAAGTTATATAAATACACAACTTCAAATGGAATATGAGATGAAGACCTCAAAGACCCAGCTGCAATCTGGGTCTGTGAATGATGGTGTCAGAAGTAGTTTCTTCAGTGTGCTCAGAATGGGGAGGCCGGTCCTCTGAGCTGTGCTCCTATTTACCAGAGGTATTTATCATGAGAATCAGAAAGCAAAGTGAACATATGATAACTAATGAGCTGCAAAATACATATATATATATATATATGTATATGAATATATATAATCCTTAAAAAAAAAAAAGTTACAAGGATCATACTGAGACAAAGGTGAGAAAGGTTAAAGCTTAATAGAGGTGTTAAAAGTTGGTCTTCCTTATTGCATCATCAAAATATGTTAGGTATACAGTAGTATTTCCATGTATTTTTTTTTTTAATGTGAGAATCAGAGATGGAGAAGATTACTTATCCTAGAAAAAAAGTATTAAAGACTTGTGGCTACACATCACAGTGGAAAACAAGTCATTATTTCATACTTCCATACAGCATTACAAGAAAAAGGCATAAATGCCAAGATAAACTCTTATTCAACTGTATAGTGTAATGTGCTTAACATTATAGTGAATTTCTTTGATTTGTTTCCAAACCAGCATAAAAAGTCATTGCTTAAAGAGGCTAGAACATTGCCTAAACAGGCTGTAACAGTCTTCAACTGTCACTGTTATGACATAACATGACCATATTGCTGCAAGGAAATAACTTAGTTGCATCATATTCTCATGTGTGGGGTCTATTAATTGTCAGTTCACTGTTTCAAATAGATTTATCAAACTGATAGTGTAGCTAAAAAAAAAAAATAAATCCCATTTTTTGATGATCTTGTTAAAGAGTCCATACAGCAGATTTATATGCAGTTTAAAAGTCCAGCCTATATATAGAGCAACTGATATAATTTCAGTTAGACTAAAATTCCACATTTGTAAAAGTTCACTCATTGGACTTCATACAAGTTTTAAGGCCACCAGACAGCACACTCCGGGTTAGTTTCAGGTTTGCCTCAGAAAAAGATCATCAGAAGAAGCTACCCACAGTGTGGTTCCACATCACCAAAGGATGAACAGGAACAAAAAGTAATTTTTTCACATTTACTGTAAATCATCATCACAAAGAAACATGTTTCAAACATGAGATGGGGGAATATTTTTGCCTGAAATGCTTTCCACCCTAAATTATCTATTTGAGTTAACAAAGCATTTCTTGAATACATTTTGATTGTTTTCAGTGAAGAAAAAGAGCACACCAAAACCATTCAATGTTGAAAAATCTTCTTGTAAAATTTAAAAGCAAAATGTTTCCACTATCAAAACAGCTTTTCCTGTAGGAATTGAATTTCTATGTAAAAATAGATATATCCCATTAACTACATATGAAACAAAGTATTCCATTTAGATATGAGTGAAGTATTTTGCTGTATATAAAACAGAATGTTCAGGTTTTTATTGCAGCTTGTCTTCAAATTAATCTATTTCCAATTCAGTCAAATTATTATTCAGTCAATAATTATATTCAATAATTATATTCTTGCTTTTACAAGAACAGCTCCTAGAGAAATGAAATTCATTTTTTAAAGAGTATCTAAGTGATAACATCAAGTCAGGAAGCTGGATAGAAGCTGAAACTGTGAATGTAAAATACGTTTCTTATGCAGGTGGCAAAAGAATGAATCCATATATCAGATATACCTGCATCATACATACATATTTTTACAAAAGGTCCCATTTTTTAATATTAGTGAGTACAGAGATACTTCCTTTTACACATTTCTGACAAAAGAAATAGAAATAAACCTCTCCTTGATTGGTCATATTCTATAGTCAGAGGAGCGGTTATTTTTATTCCCTTACACACCTTCATTAGCTTTCACCTGTGAGCACTCCTAAAGTCATTCCTGCGAGTGTCTGCACCAACAAAGGATTTGGTTTAGAGGGAACTGGTAGCAGAGCATGACCTGGAGGCTACCCTGCCGACAGCGGCTGTTGCTGGACTCGGGAAGCATGGGAAGGGCAGGGGATGGCTCAGGTGATTGAACTGCTGGAGCGGCTCAAAGCTTTCCTCCTTAGGAAAGGCTCCAAGGCTGCTTTTAATTAAACCACCGGTCTCCAGTATGTTTAATCTTGTAGCAGGAAGGAAGGAGAAAAGCAGGGAATATGTTTGAATTTTTCTTTTACACTCTACTACTACTAAGAATAAATCAAGGAAACTACAGCAGGGTGCCAAGTTTGTTTATCCTTTAGCACTGTGTACTATTCTTTACAGCATCTGGGAACTGCTGCTTCTGTATCCCAAGTATTCCAAATATTCTTTATGAATTGTTTAAGGAGACATCATATACCAGAAAAGTATCTGTTACTGTATTTAAGTCTAAGCATATATGAAGTATAATGAACAATCTGTTAAATATTAATGTAATTTATCCTTTCTTAATTTACAAACATGACATATTGCATGTATTTAGCGTTAATCTGTTTTAGACACTCATTTGTTTTGACCTCTGTCCATAATATATTATGTACCTTGAGATATTTATCTTGTCACTTCGAAGGAAGATTACAATTAATATGACACACATGAGTTTAAATTAGTACTCCAACTAGAGATGTGTGAGTAATGAATTAGCTGCAGTCTTGAACTGTTGGCAGACGATTTAAATTGCCTGCCTCTTTCTGAAGTACGATCTGGGATCTCTGAATATGTACACGGTCTTAAGTCAACATGTTTTTTTAAATCAGTGAGTGAGCAATAGTCTTTAAACACTTTTTATAAGGGAAAATAACATTATAAAAAAAAAAAGTTGGTTTGGGACTGTACAGTCAGATGTCTAACTGCAAACAATTCTTCCACAGATTTGTTTTGTCACACCACATTTGGTTTGTTATTGTAAGGTCAAACCTAACAAGTTAAGTCGTTGCCTATAGGAAGGAGGACTGTAATGTGATATCATTAGAAATACTGAATTGTGGATAATACTTTATATTTTTACATGTCACTTGTCTGGTTTTTGACAAGAAGAGGCAGTTTTGATAGGCTTCCTGTGGTCCTTGTGTTTTTTATCCTGTTATCCAATTTTCTGCTGCACTGCTTTCCTTCTGTCACACTGACTGCTAGCCAGCCTTGCCTCCTTTACTGGAAGACCATACAAAGCTTTTCGCTATAGTGGACAGAAATAAAGGAGAGGCAGTAACATGACTGAATTTTGATAAGTACCTTATGTCCCCTGTCCAGGATAAGTCATACATGATCTATATATCACCTGAAGGTCTTTCAAATATTATAGAAATAGTAACATTTATGGAATATCTGTATATAACCAAATCCATACTTTTAAAAAATGAAATTACTCCTGAGAAGAAAGAAAACAATATATGATTTTAAGGGCTATTTGTGGATGACAGAGAAACATTTAAATTTCTCTATCATCCTATTATGCTTTAAGAATACAGCAACCCTGTATTCACTGAAAAATTCAAAAGTAAAAAAAAAAGCAAAACCAAATGGTCCATAGAACACAATATAAGTCCTAGTATAGAAATAAGTGAATACTACCCAATAAAACTCTGCCCTTTATTCAGGCTTTAATATTCAACAGTCTTTGGATAGCCACTAACTCCACTCCACTTTTTTGGAGCTGCAGTTTGTCATGAACAAGAATGAATGTTTACAGGGTTTATACTCTCTACGTTTACATGCTTATTTAATCTGTTTTAGATATCTCTTATGCAAAACTGACAGTCTGTCCTAATTTTCTCCTATCCATTGAAAACAAGTGTAACCCTTGCGTAGGGCTTCATTTGTTGCGTGATCTCCTGAATATTTGTTACACTTGATGCCAAAATTGTTAAGTCTGAATGTTTTAAAACTCCACCACCCATAATCTTAAGGACACAACATAATTATGTAGGCAAGACACCAGGGCTATGACTGGGCTGGAAAAGCTAGGAGCACTGTGAACCTACACCCGGGTTCATGTTTCATTTGGACTCCATCATGAGGTTAGGAGAATTTTCTAAGAGCAAACCTGCTTTTCACCATGCCCTGGCTCCTATGGCAGGGTCCCGGAAAGCAGAAGGGAGGGGAGCAGCAGCACACAGCCATCAGGTTCCCATTGTGCCACCCAGGCATGGGTCAGGAGAGCTATCTCTCGTACCAGACGTGCCTAGTAGCTCATCCTAGGTCTTCAAACAGCTCCTAGCTACTTTGTTTCTCTGATTCCTTTTTGCATAACTGAGGTAGAAATGGTCTGGCTAACACCTGTTAATCCGTCATATGCCATAGACTGACAACAACATTGCTATGGGCATTGATGAGAAAGAAGACATTAAATGGAAAAAACAAAAAGTGTTCTCTAAACTATGAGAGATGTAGCTGCATTGCTAAAAGCAAGCACTTCTAATGGGGCCCCATCAGCACTGCTAACAGTATGAAAACACCACTCTTTTTATTCATTAAAATACATTTTCAGCACATGGAATTTTTGGCTTACGTAGACCATTTTTACTGTTTCTTTTCTATCATTCTCTTGCTAAGCTTAATACCAACATCTACTATAAAGGAAGTAATAATTGTCCTGAAAATCTGGGAAAATTTGATAACATCATTTTGGGAGAATGACTCAGTGTCTCAAAGAAGCACCCCAATCCTTGTTAGTCACTTTTCAAACTATTTTGAATAATGTAATAAGTCATGAGTTTACAGATAAAACCCCCACCCTTAGTCACGGGTTGACCTATGAGTTAGTAGATCTCTTTTTATAACTTTATTTTTAAGACTTTATTTCTATGCCATATGGGGTGTAGGATGTAGTTGGAACAGACTGGTGTTTATTAATCAGTAATTCCTACTTCATACAGAGCAAATTTAGTATTAAAAGTAATGGATTCTCTAACATTCTTGATCAGGGCCAGCAAGCACTTGCAGGGTTTCTTCCACAACCTCCTCCTGCATTCCCACCATACAGTGAGAGTGTGCAGCTTTATGTTTGGAAATGGATGGCTGCAAGAGTAAAAATTCACACTGGTTTATTAAAAGCAAAGGTGAAAAAGGAATGAACAGAGAAGAGTTAGTCACACCCTGAGCAAATCTGGGATGACACTACAAGAGTCATGTGACATCGGAAGAAAAGCTGACCACATAAAGCAAAAAAGTATTACCAAGCTTTGAAAAGTCATGAAAAAGGAAATAGCATCAGTCCAATGCCTGAAGGTTTGGTAGGTCAGAGAGGAAGAAACATTTCTGTAAAGAATTAGGTTGGATTTTTATTATATATTGTGACTAGCTCTAAAACGCACTACTCAACACATTACCAGTATATTTATACATATTTTTGTCTGGGTTTATACTGCTAATGATCTTAAGAAATCTTGCGTTTCATTAGGACCACTTCAGTCTTAATGAATGGATGACAGCTGGTAGCTACCACGCCTAGGATTGCAGTCAGCAGAGCATGCACTAAGTAGTTCTATGTGAGGTATGAAAGATGCCCAGGAAGTACCTTCAGGCAAAAAAAGTGTCTGAATTCTTAATTACTTATGTGTCTTTCTCCTGTACTGGTTTTATCCCTATGTATAATATGGCACCAGTGTATTGGCCTGTTTTTAGTGGTTTATTCTGTTCTCTTTTACTTATGTGTGTTTATTTTCATGAGAAACTAAGACATCTTTTTTAAATGTTTTATTTTGGATTTTTTTGCTTGCTTGGTTGGTTTTTTGTTGTTTTGTTGGTTTTTTTTCTATGGTGGTTGTGGTGGTTTGGTTTTTTTGGTTTGTTTGTTTTTTTGTTTTGTTTTGTTTTGTTTTGTTTTGTTTTTTGTTGTTGTTTTGTTTTGTTTTTTTATTTGCTTTCTACGTTCCAGACATTCATTTGTGTATGTGTGCTTGCAAAAGTGTGTTCTTGGGTTCAGGTAGAGTGTCGCAAATCTTGAACATTGAAAAAGCTGAAAAGGGTGAACTTATGCTCTAACAGGTGTTCTTGTCCTTAATGTGCTGCAGCATAGGTATGTATCCATGTACCTCACAGAGCTCTTCTCAATTTTTAGATTCAAGTACAGTGTAGGTGGACATAAATCAAAATACAGACAATAGAAAGACCTATTCCGTTCAGAAACTGGTCTACATTAAGATTGTGCTTTTATGTTTTAACTTCTCTTGTTTTCAGGTAGCTTTTACAACCTCCCGTGGCTTTGTGATGTCAAGTCAAATGTGACTGATGAATATCTGACCTTCTGGATTCTCATTCATACTGAAACTCCAGAAGTCTTGTGGGTTTTGTGTCACAGTAGAATGATGCAAGGCAATTAATCTTGTTGCAGCTCACCCCTGATGTAAGGCAAAATGTTATGTGTCTGGATTTGAACAACCCATTTCAGAAAGAATTGGGGTGCTTTTTTGACCCAGTAACTCGGCCTGGTAGTTTCAGTGGATTTATAACTGGACATTCTCTGGACTCAACCATAGAATTATGGTTTCAAGTTTCCTTAGGAGGAAATGATTGCAAGAGACAATTCCTCTTCTAAGCAACAATTAGAGCATTAGCCGAACAAAGAGCTTCATCTGGCAATTAGTATTCCTGTGGTGAACAGGGAAAGAATTAGCCAGAGATACAAGAGGCTAAGGCAGCAAGAGCTGAAGCAAAAGGCTCGGTGTGCAAGCTTTCTGATGCTCCAATGTCTTTTCTCCCTCCAGTTTGAGAATCACTTGCATTTATTTTTCACGATAAGTTAATGCTCTCATGTCGAAAGAATACATTATGGTTCAAACATTCATCTCTGCTTCAAAAGATAGGCAACAGCTACTCGAAACAGCAGGGCTCTCTGGTGTGTTTTTAGTCTTGAGGCTGATCAATAAACTCTGGTGACACAAGGGAGGACGGGGTAACGCACTCACACACTGCTCAGCCCCAGGAATGCAGAAAGGATGAATAGAAAGCTAAATGTTTCTTTAAGGAATGAGACCCAAGCACAGATGGCACTCTGTATTCATGGAAGGCTCCCACATGGTGCAAAGAATTAGAGCCTGCAGGGCCTCATAAAAATAATGGAATCACCTATACACAAAATCCTTGGCCTGATTCACTCTCATCTACATTGCTGTAAGACAGTAGGAGTAAAGGTATTAAAGTCATTGGATTAATGCAGTTTAACACTGTCCTTAGAGCTGAACCTCACACTCACTATGTGAAGTGTCTATCCAAAGGGCTTGTAGTGACTGTGTCATGAATAAGCCAGGCAAGAAACATAAAACTCCATCTTTTGACTACTATGAACCAGATCATGGATACTCTTTGGGGCCATGGTATTCCTGTTGAGGTGGAAACAACCCAGAAATTCAGCTTGACGGAGAATCTGGGTATTTCAAAGGGATGGGAGTTAGGTCTTGTATTAGCCATTTCTAAGCACCGTGTCTATAGTTCTTTAGCTCAGAAGTAGCATGAAGTCAGGAGAAAGAAAAAAAGTCTGATCTTTCTGTCTAGTAACCATCAGACGCCTAAAGCTCCCTTAAGAGAAAAACAACATAATATCTTGCTCAGTCTTCTAAACTGCAAGACAGAATAATTTTGCAGATATTCCAGAATTCCAGATGTCCTGAAACAGATTAAAAAATTGCTGAAGGAATTCCAGGAATCTGCATCTTAAATGGAAACAAGCAGAATGTATCAGCTAGACATTTGTAGTGGATATAAATAATTCATTCCACTTACAGACATTATTTGTATTTTTTACCAAGGAAAAGGGAAGATGGAAGGGGACTCTATTTGTCCCAGTCCTTCATGTTTTCCCAATCTCAATCTCAACCACAAGTGAATTACTGAATTGTGGTTTCATGCTATAGAAGGCCCTTCACTTTGGGATGCCCCTTGAGCATCAGTGTTCTATCAGGATCTGGACTAGGTCTTTCAAGAGTCATGACTTGCTGTAAATCCACCAAGTCTGGTATCAAACTCCTGCTAGGAAAGCTTGCTGGTGAGGTACTAGCTGTAAGAAATACCTGGTTTTGAAACAGAACTGTCTTTAAAGGAAAAGAAGGATCATCAGGGGAGAGTCAGGGTCCACCATAAATCTTGTACAGGTACATGTTGAATGTTTAGAGTTGGGATAAAAATAGAGACTGAGGAAGAAGAGAAGACTGTTATGCAAATAGCAATGGGACTGTTGCAATTAATTAACAACAGCCTTGGACTTAATTACCATGTCAAATAGAGGTAGAGTTATTTCTGTACAGCTCCAGAGCATCCTATCTGCAAATTTTCCCACCTATCGGCCCTTAGAAAACTGTCCTCCCAGACCAAGAAGACACCTCACAGCCTAGTAAGGCAAGCTGCAGACTCCCTCTATGCCACTAACAGCAGCTGTTGCTGCAAGGAAGGACACTTAAATATAACATGTTACTTAACAGGCAGATTTTCCACAAGTGCTACAGTTTCCTAGGTGGATGCAAAGCTGTTGATTTGGTGGAAAGACATCCAAGAGCAACATAAAGTGTAAGAGGCAGGCTACTCTTAGACATATAGCTTAAATACCTGGCCTAAGATACTTGAGTGAGGCTAGATTAAGCATTGCTGAATTTGGACATCATAGAAGCAACGCTCGTACAAATATACATGCTTATTAGGCATTACAGAGCCAGCATGTAAACTAAGTTGGAGTAATTAAATAAGAGGAAGGCGAAGGGGTGAAAGAAAACACCATCTGCTAACTCTCGATCAGTCACTTATAAGCACACTGGAATATAATGAAGGCCATTGCATTCTGATCATGAATACATCCTTCTGCTTGGCTTGTGTTCTTCTTCCTCAAAAATAGTGCATATGTTTTGTAACAGTTTGGTAAACACATGAAAAAAAGAGATGAAAAAGAAAGCTAAAAATCTCTGCTGAACTGTATGAAATGCAGCAATTTGGACACCTTATATTTTTTTATTATTTACTGAACTTACAGGACTCTTAATAACATTTGTGACATCAATAGTTTGATTTGCAAGATAAGAGCTTGATTATGCAGTTCCACATTGTCATAAGATCATTGTATTTGACAGAGTGAATCCAGATCAACACTAATTCATGACCTTACATTCTCAGTTATTTATAGCCATTAACTGATACACTGAGTCTATTAGCTGACTGCTAAATATGGGGTATTCAAGGAATCTCCTCTTGGGTTGAAATAGCAATTGTTTTTAAGTCTGCATTTTCCAACATGAAAGATGACTATTCTATTAATATAGAAGAGCAACATAAACCGGCATAGACACCTGTTGTGTCAGCTACCAGCAGCCAATAACATATGTTAATACAAGGCCAATGGTATTTAATTAATGCTTATAAAATACAGAAATTAATTAATACTTTGATTAGATGCGAATTATTCAATTATTGCAAAAAGTAAAATTCATGGCAGCATTGTCATGGGCATTGAAATCCTATGTGTAAAACACTTAAGCAGATAAATGACTTTATATGAGAAGTATCATGCCACAATACATGGGACAATTTATGTAAGATACTCCTGTATTTAAATCTTCTTTTGAAAGATATTTATATTGAGACATGCAATTACTGATATGGTATTTTAAGGACCCTTTCAACCACACCTATTATAAGTATTCAGCCCTAGTCATGTCACTTCATCTTAATAATGAAATCAAGGAAGAATCTGGGGTATCTCTGCAGAGGTTATGAGGTTGGTTATTTTTAATAATATTTAAAATCTCACTTGAATTTATTATTTTATTGTTTTCTCAATTCAGCTCATCACTAGGAAAACACTGTGTGACATTTTCACTTTTGGAAGTTGATTTTGCTCCCTGCTTGAGATTGTACTGTTCCTCTGATGATGCCAGAATATGGTTTCACAAATAGCAGTGTGGGATCAGTGCCAGATTCCTTATTGTTTCTTTGGCTTTGAAGTTACCAGCAATCAAATCTTTGTGCTTAAGAAGTCTATGGAAGCACCTCCTGGCGGGGACTGGAAAAGGTGCACCTACAGCTACTAGTGCAATGGAGCTGTTTGGTGCAGGTGACAAACTGCAGCTAAATCACTGCTGGGAGAAAAGTCCAGTCTGCTCCCCAAACATATATATTCTCCTGCCCAGAATTTCTCGAGGAAGGCAATGTGTCCTGTAAAAGCAGCACTGACCAAAATAAACCCAAGAGGACATCCATTTTTTTAATCTTTAACCCTGTTTTCTGATGCCATTAGGCCATTGATTTTCTCCTTTGGTTACAGTAATGAAGCAACGTGTTTTGGCTTAGAAAAGGAAACAGTGCATTTACACCAGGCATTAATTGGGATTTAGACATACTTGAAACATTTGACTTAATTTTACGAAGAGTTTATATGATAACTACTATGTTTTGCAAGCAGTATTCTTTTGGCCTAATTTCATTTAATGACCTTAACTGTGAAAAGCAAACTTAGGAGACACAGAAACAATTGTTCTTGAAATGTGCTCTTAATGCTTTCTCCAGAGTCAGCATGTTTGCATCTTTGCCAGCTCTGAGCATGCTTTTATTTTTATGCTCCCAGAGATTACAAAGTCATTTCTGTGCATTTCAAATTGGTTTTAAGGATGCTCGGGCTGGAGGATTAAAGCACAGTGCTTAGCTTGATGATATTTCAGCCCAGCAAGCAAAGATAGCTGAAGCTCCCACATGAATCAGAAGCATACATGTCTCTGTGGGCACTCAAGTAAGATATCAGGA
Organism: Ceyx melanurus; assembly: GCA_024611195.1. NCBI lineage: Eukaryota > Metazoa > Chordata > Aves > Coraciiformes > Alcedinidae > Ceyx > Ceyx melanurus. The sequence goes on from JANHGL010017343.1 coordinate 81,490, forward strand.
ATCTGAAACAGAGAAAAAGTGCATCCAGGAATGCAAAAGGAATGGTTTTCTCTAGCAGCTAGTTCTTGTTACTGAGGTAGACTGAATGGTAACCCAGCTATCACTGGATAATATTTTCCCACTGATGGAGCTCCATGAGGACCCTTCACATAGCACTACGCTTATTTTCCTTATAACTTCCATAAAAATAAACATAACCCACCATGGGGCTGTTTAAATGAGTCTGGAGGACCTGCTTTCTAATCTCCAGAGTGCAACAGGGGAATGTCAGTGATACATGATGATAAATGAACTGAGTTCCCCTCTTTTTCATATAAAAACTATATTTTCCTTGTATTTAACTTGTATTACAGTCATTAGGGACAAGTGGGTGCTGTGGGAGAAACTCCCACAGCTAAACGAGTATTTTACCTATCAATACAGAAAACGTGTCTTTGCTGTAATTTTATTGCCTCACTGGAATTTTGGCTTAGCTGAATACTACAGTGAATTATCTCTTGCAAAATACCCCCCTTTCTTGCCTACTTGATATCCAGGAACTTGAAGAGGTTACTTGCTGTCTAATGTCGTAATCAATTACTTTTTAAAAGACAGTTTTATAAGTTGGCACCCAGCTGACTGCCTGTAGCTGCCCTCTCCTTGAAGGCAGGCTCCGTAGGTCAGCTGTGCAGCTCAGGCTGGTGGAGTGTATGCACCATATCTCTTAGAAGTAAATAGATGACATCTTCACCTAGGAAATAATCTGGTTTAACTTCTGTTTTGCTTATGCTGATTTATATAAAGATAGTGATAGGAGGTTTGTATCTGCCCCTTATTTCATCACTAAACTCCTGTCATGATACATTTCCTATTGAAAACTGAAAAGATGTATTTTGGCACCATGAAACACAGCATTCCTTGCATGTCATTTCAAAGCAGAGTAACCCTGGTCTCTGTCACACAGTAATTACAGGGAGAAAAGGAGAGTATTTCAGCACAAGTCAGCCAGGCTACTATGGTGAGAGTAAACAGCTCCCTTTCAAAAAGTCCATAAATGACAGAGAAGCTCAAAAGGAATTAATTGGCTGGGTGTGGTTTAACTGAACATAAAGAGGAGACAGAAGCATGATGTAGAGAGTAAATGTGAGACTCCTAGATTAAACAAAAAGAACAAACAAACAAAGGTGTTCTTTCTGAGGAATGCCACCATTCCTTGTTTCAACAGAAATACATAAGCCACATATGTGTTCTTTTGTTGACAGTTCTGGCCTAAAACATGCTACACACTGAGCTTATTTTGCCTTTATTGAAAGTTGCTGTGTTTTGCAGTGAGTAAATTATGTGCTGGAGGCCCCTGTGGGGATACCGAGAAAAATGTATTAAAAATCTGCCACCAAATTAAAGGAGGGTCTGGACAGATGTTTTAGTGTTTTGCTTCTTTGAGTCCCTAACGCCCCCTAATTTGGTTCCTTTGCATTAGATCATGTTTGGTCTACTTTGCAGTAGCATCTAGACCTCTTTATATGAAAACAATAGTGTTCTAAAAAGAAAATAAAAAGAAGAAAAAAAAAAGAGTTAATAAATACTGATTGAAAAGCATCTATTCCTACTTGTGGAACAATGCAGAACATAGCTCTTATTTCTTTCTTTCCTAACATCTACAAGAACAGTATGGACTATAAAGTTTATATAATATATAGATGGGGTGAGAAATATTAACATTAATTAACATTTATCTGGTATATAATTGATACAGTCCAGCAATAGACAATCACATAAATGTGCTGGCAGGAAAACATCCCATATCCTCCTCTGTATTCTAACAGGGAGTCTGGGATTAACTATCCTGAAGTAGCCCAAATACTCTGAATGGCGACCACTCTGACTGAAGAAGAACCAAGGTGATTCTGGGATTTCAAAACAGGGAGGGGTATTTGCTGTCTTTTAAGAGCATATGTTTTGTGTGCTGTACCTGACTGAAATGCAGTAGAAATACAGTATCTTTATTAATAAAAAATAGCCTTTTCCCATACACAAAAAAAGCAGGGTTAGGCTGCTGACCCAGAAAGACTCCCATGCTATCGTAGGCAGTATATTTTGCTTTGACTATGTTCCTTTCCACTTTGCCAATTAAGAGTTTAACTAAACCTAGAAAGTGAATCCCTGCTATGAAGCAGACACACACAAAAGTTTAAGAAAAATAATGAACATACTAGCACAGGTATTTTTAACAAAGGATTGTATGCAGAGAGGTAAAAAATAAGCAAAATGTGGTACACTGTGGAGATGATAGTGTGATAATGACAAGATGTATCTGTGGGAAGGTGAAAAGTTGTATCAGCTTTAGTTTTCATAACCTGCTTTTGATTTGTGTCAGAAATATCATTTGTACTTCTCAAGGGAAACTTTTGTCTACAGCATTTCCTCCACTCTCCTTGGTATAAGGGACTTGCCCTGAGCCAAGATGTGAGCTTGTTCAGCATAGTCAAAGCTTAGATAAAACTGTTATCCCAGAGGAGCAGGTAGTTTTCTCTGTGAAAAAACGTGAGCATACCCTTCAAAAACAAAAGACCGTGAACCAGCCTGTGTGAGAAGGAACCATGAAACTGACAGTTCTGGTTTAGTTTTTTGATTGTTTGTGGTTTTCCTATCTATGGGATCGTATGACCTGGATCTATAACACCTGGAAGGCTCCCTGAGTTTAGACAAGTATGAATGCCACTCTTGACATGGAGGCTGGGTTAACTTCAGTGGAAGCTGCTGGCAAAGTACAACAAATACATAAAATTTTGGGGTGCAAAGTGTCCTAAAAAACTGGAAATCACATGGATCCTCCAAGGCTATTCAAGACGTATGAACAATTTCAAATCATTCCCCTCCCCAGACATGGTGATTTTGAGCTCTGTGCCAATGCTAGCACAGACCCTGCACAGTCCAAGACCAAATCCTGAGCTCACTTTCCAACATTTAAAAATGTTTACACAGGAATATTTGGAAAGATAAAATCCAAGTAGTCTTTTAAACATGAATAAGTAAACCACTGTTCCTTTCTACTGTTTAAAATAGCATTCCAAATGAGAGTATTTACACTTCGGGATTTAAGGTAACAAGCTAACTTACTTCAAGTTCCACCTTTACCTGCTTCAGATTAATCTTTTTGTGTGAAAACAAACCCTGAATTATAACTGATACAAGCAAGGTTGCTCTTTGACTCATTGACTGTTTGCCTGAAAGCCGGGGGCAGATAAAAATGTGTTAAAATAATTGAGTTTAAAAGATTTAAAAGATTTATTGCTCATGGTATTACAGGTGCAAATTTATCACCACTATATTGACAGTTTTCAAAGTCATTCTAATGCTATAATTTGCTTATTAAATTATTTTGGCCATCTGTCTAAAACGAATACACTTAAATAACAGAAGAGAGTATTTCCAGAAAGTATGCACTACTTTTTAATTATTCTTTTCTACCTCTAACACTTGCTCACTTTAGAAGCCAACCTCATCTCCAATAAGCTTACAAAGAAATGGGAGAATTCACTGAAAATAGCAACACTGTTCATGTAGCCTGAGAGACTGCGGTTGAACACAGTGACCTGCTGTGACCTCTAAACTCAGGGGAATGGCAACTCTTAAAAGGACATGTAACCAAAGCCTGTGCTGGATTTAATTAACAGTTCATGAAGTCTGGAATCTTTCTGAAATACATTATGATTTAATTAATGCTTTGTATTGCAAGGATGTACATTTTAATGAAAAAGAATGATAATAAAGCATTCTGTTTAAAGACAGCATGAGCTGGCTGTGTAGAGTTTATATTGCTTTGTATTGCATGTTATTAGAAGTGTCTACAGTTAGAAGTGTCCATAGATTCAAGTACCTTACGCCTTAAGAAACCAGGCAACTGGTTTTAAGAATTTGTATCATTCATGACTTTAATAAGTCCTTACACACTGTAGAGCTCCTCTTTTATAAGACTCACACATAGTCACACAAGATTCAGTCATGCATAGCAAAAATACTCATTGTGCACTGTTTGGTGGCATACAGAATGACACTAATTTTCCTTAGGCAGTATTTCTGAGGGAGCTCTGTGATATCATTAAAATTATAGTGAAATCATAGAATTGTTTCAAATGTCAATGTTTTCTTCCATCTGGTAATCATTAACTCAAGTATGAAATATTTTTACAAGAAAAAGAAAAATCTCACTGTTGATTTTGAGTCAGCTTCTTGTTAATGTTCTCAACATCTCTGCCTTATACTAACAAAAGAGGAAAATTTTGTTTAAACATATATTTACTATCAGCATTTTTGTAGGAAATTTAGATTAAATTACAAGAATCACTATTACAATAATGTTTTGCTGTTTGGTGGAAGTTTATTGAGTATACTGACTGCTGCAAAGTTTACCTCATTGATGAAGAGATAGGCAGACATGTTAAATGGGGTTTTCCCATATTTACTTCTCCAAGAGCACTTGCAGATGCAATTTCAGGATACTTCACTTTAAAGTACTTGGTGCATTTTGTGCTTTTTTCTTCTTTGGCCTGAGAAAAGCCTGTTTTCATCACTGGCGATTTTCCTGAATAGAAGATGCCTCATTTATATTTAATGGTGTCATGTCACCAGAACCAGATTTAATCTCTGTTCTGTCATAATCTTTAGATTTAAACTTCTTGAAAAATATTTTCAAAAATATTTTGGCTATTGTTCTGAAAGTATTCTTGCTGTGCATTACATTTCAGTAGAACTGTCTTTACATCAGGCTTTTGGTGAAAAAAAAATAAAATTCACTTGTATATAAAAGTATACACAGTTTCAGTTGTAAGCATTTCTAAACCACAGAGAAGTGAAGCAGCTTTGGGCCTTGGCAAAAGTCACAGAGTGACTGTTTCTGTTAAACAAGTCTGTAAGCAATCATTCAAGTCAGTTGGTAGCTATACAAACTGTTTAAATTTTTCCACAACAGAAATTCATAATGTATACTTGACAGAATAAAAGAATATGTTTAACATCAATACATAACCATGTTTGCATTCATATGAATACAACTTTCCTTATTTCCATCAGCAGAAGCAGAAACAGACTAGATACTTTCAGTTTCTGCAATCAAAATGTATAAACATGACATGATAAATTAGTCTAGGGGGTGAATTGAGTGGAAAAGAAATCAAGAAATTTTTAAATTAAGTCCCTGCTTAAAATAGAACCCTGGGAGGAAAAACAAAAATTAACTAAACATCCCTTTTTCCCAGTGACTCTCAGCAGGACTTCTGTCAATACCCTCATTGGACACAACTATATGGGAACTTGCACAGGAGATATCTATTATTTCTGTGATGATTCTAAGAAAACTTGTGAATGTTGCTGACAACATCCTACTTCAGGTCAACAACAAACTTATTTTGTGAGTTTTCATTACCAGCTGAATGCTGTGGGCTCCTTCCTGAATATAACTCAAAGTGAAAGAGCTGAATAAAGGAATGTTCTTTGATCAGCTTATTTTCTCTTTTCTGTTTCATCTTTTAATTTTCTATCTGTATGAGAAAACTTCTCTATTACATATAGCTAACTCTAGTATTAAAATAAAGAAGACAGTAGTAATTGATCAGCCACACAGATATAGAATAGAACCAAATATGAAAGGTAAAAAAATAAGTCAAAAAGAAAGCAGTGAGAAGATCACATGGCAATAATATAATTTAATTGAATCTGTTTCTTCAGGAAATGCTTTTACTTTGGGTACCAGGGAAGGCTGGACAGGACAAAGACTTTTGGAGCAGTGTGACATTTTAACATAACTGCTGGGATTAATTAATTAATTAATTAATTATATAATAGTCCAATTTGAAGAGCTACAGACACTTCTCAGTTCTCCCAATTATTATCACAAGATTTACTGGTTGTTTACATTTTTATAAGTGTATATTTATCTATATTTAAAATGTAAACTCATGGCCTATACCATTTTGTACCTGCATTTGTCCTGATTTGCAGTACTTATCTACAGTACAGGGGATAAAGCCAGTCAGACACTCGGGAAAAAAAAAGATACTGGATGAGTTCATTCTGTAGTATTCAATAAGAAGGTGGGAAATTTCTGTTGTGTCTTTTTATTCATTTAAGCCCCGTAAAATTCAGTTCCATACTCAGTGGAGTATTTTGTTTGTATTTTCTGTATGACCCTGTAGGAGGATCTATCCATCATCCAAACCCACATACAACACATAACCTGAATAAACACCACTTGAATCCACCAGAAGCTTTATCAGCAATATAATAAAATATAATGACATTTCTTCACATACTGTTGCCACATTGTATGTATTTTGCCCTTATAATTTACCTTCTGGGGAAAGTAGTATGTGATAAACTTGTTGCAGGTGGTAATAAATTAGTAAATGCAGAACTGATTCAAAGAAGCCATGTCCGCCCATCTCTAGCACAGATGTTCTGCAAAAGATTTAGAGACTGTTTTGCAAGCACTTAGCCTCCGAGGTGAATTAGTTGCATGCTTGCACAGAAAAATAGAAAAGAAAAAGTCCTTTTTAACATGTGCTCTCTTTAATTTTTTCCTTCCTCCACACTCCTCCCACACAGAGTCTCTCCCATGCACAACATGTCCGTGTGCTTAGATTGAAAGTATTTTTTTATCTGCAGCAAAATGTTGCTTCTGATGCATTATTATTTTCCTGTTAAGCATCTTGTAGTACCTTTACTGGCACTTCTAATAAATTCAGTATCTGAACTCACTTATTTTAGTAAGAACTGTTACTAGATCATAAAGGCATAATCTTTGTGGTCTGAAGGTCTGGTTTGGTCTACCATAATTAGGATTTTGGGCACAGGTAAAGATCACCTTTGTTACTTGTACTTAACACTGAATGTTTATCTTCTTTGCTTAAGAAGGATTTCTGTTAATATGATTACTATTGAGAATGATAGCTGTTTTAGAGATGATGCCACAAAGCCTTATCAATCTTACCAGTGTTTACAAAGAATTCTTTGCTTGGCACTGATCTTTAATCTCAGAAATCTGAGAATCTGAACAGACTGAGAAAGGTCTGTGTGGGCTCTCCTATGGCAGCTAAAACCAGTTATATCTAATGAACTGAGACAGGTTCAGCAAAGCTGTCACTCTCCAAATTCAAATAATTAATCTTTTCCAGATTTGAAGTAATTCAATGTTGAGTACATAGAAGCTCAAGCTTTGATATTCATGTGGCTCCTGAGTACTTCAGGATAAAATATTGCTAGGTTAAGGAGCATGGAAGACAAATATTTAGGTCCTTGCAGTGTCAAGTCCCTGACTTGTCATATCTTTGAACTAGAAATATAATGGTGACAGATAATGTTTTTAACTTGACAAACTTGCCTCCCAATGCCAATGGCATTTCTATTAATGGCAGACAGCAACCTTGCTGATCAAGTGAATAAAAGCTTCATTTAAAACCTAATACTCAGCCAGGGCAACCTGCCACAGATAATTTGGAGGATCCAAACGTAGCTTTTTCATATTTGTTCTCAGAGGGCACTGTACTGTAGAGCAGGAACAGGCTAAAGAAGGCTAATCCTGTTTCACTATGTGATGTAGTCATAAATTAAGGCCCAGATCTGTGGGGCTTAAGTGCCTTCTATCTCCATTACAGCACTTAGATCTTCACTTGAGATAAATTGGAGTTTTCAAGCAACTTCTTGGCTGTGTACTAACTTCCTTAAGTGCAGCATCAAGTCTAACATGAGCAATGTATTAATTGCATATGATTTTACAACATTGCAGTACTTGTTGTGATCTAGACATGTATCTTTAATGACAGAAGCATAAAACCAAATAACCAACACAAACCAAAAGTACATTACATTACTTCCAGGTCTGATGATGTAAAACTCCAAAGATCACAACAGATTTACAAAGGGGCCAACAAAGCCTGCAAGTGCAAATTTTGCTCTTGAAAAGCCTCAGAATGTAAACACACACAGTGGCCCCACACACCACTGCTTGATTTGGAATTGTTAATTGTAAACCATGAGAACCACAGCTCTAGAACATCCCAAGAAATTTTACCATGGAGTAGCAAACAAAGAATAAACCTGGAATACCTGTCTTATGAGGAAAGGCTGAGAGACCTGGGGCTTTTAAATCTGGAGAGAAGACTGTGAAGGGATCTAATTCATGTCTATAAACACGAGGGCTGGGCACCAAGAAGGCAAGCACAACCTCTTTTCACTTATGCCCTCTGTTAGGATGAGGGGCAATGGATTCAAGCTCAAGCACAGGAAGATCCACCTCAACATAAGGAGCAACTTTAAGGGTTACAGAGCACTGGAACATACACCCCAGAGAGGTTGTGGAATCTGCTTCTCTGGAGACTCTGAATCTGGATGCATTTCTGAGTGATCTGCCTTAGTTGTGGTCCTGCTCTGGCAGGGAGTTGGACTCCATGATCTTCAGAAGTTCCTTCCAACCTCTAACATTCTGTGATTCTGTTAAAAGCACACTTGCTTTTGGAACAGAGAAACCTTTTCTAGATCTAAGTGTACCTGTTCTCTGCAATCTCAGAGCACCAATACAGCTCTATATGGATATAATATCTTATACCTGTTGGTGCAAAACTGTCTCTTGGTTTATTTTGCCTTTTGCAGCTCAAGTATTATTCCCTTACACAACAGAGCTAGCTAACCAGTGCAAAATTGGGGAGAAGAGAGCTTCAGTTCACAGTCAAGCAAATTCACCAACTGCCACAGAAAGGGTTTTGTTTGTACCTCAGTTTTTAGCAGCATAATATGCTGTAATAGTCCATGAGGACTTGTATTGATTGAGCTGTCTCATGATAAATGTCACCTCTGCTTGACAGGCATCATGAGTCATGAATGCATGCAATGCATTACACTTCACTGTGTGAACTCCTGAATGCTTCAGTGGTGACTCTTCATTTCACTTCATCTGTAGGAATGCTCTGGATTCATCTTTCATTTGGATGAGCACACGGACTAACTAAATTGGCTTTTAAAATGGCAAGTGACAGAGAATATATCACATCGTTGGGTACCTGCCATTGCTGCTAACAACACAGGTTTTATTTTAGTTGAGCTGTTCTAGCTTTAATGTTGGCTCTGAATTAGTTACCTCCTACTTGATGCCTATAGCACACTGACAGCATGTACAGATGTGAACTGGTACTTGCAAGTAAGAAATTCCTGCATGGGTCCTCTTGATTAATACCTTCCTACTCTACTGTATCTGACAACTGTTGCCATATACCCACACGCTCTTATTTAAGCAATCACATCCTCAATCGGGTTTAAGACACTAACACATTTTTCTATGCTGTAATTGTCTGTAAAGTCAAAGTGCGACCAGTTCTAGTCAAACCTCTGTTTTCACAGATGTGGTGGTACATGATACATCCTCACAGTCAGAAAGGTAACAGGATTAGCTTCCAATATAGAGCCATTTATGAGAGAGAGAAGTATGCAAAAAGCAGCTGGCCATGACCTGCAATTGTGAAGCCAGTGGGAACTGAGACCCTTTGCCTCACACAGAAAAGAGTGCATTTTTCTGTGCTGTAAGAGTGGTAACCAGACTGCTCTTGTGCCCTGAGCCCCAAAATGTCTTGCCCTGTGTGATTCAGCATACTGATGCTGAAGTTGCACATAACAATGCAGCAGCTAAAGATTCACAGCTGAACTCACCTGCAAAGAATCGTATTATCGTGCAGAGAAAACTGTACGACATGAACACAATCTGACACAACTGACAAAACCTGACAGTATGAATCAACTTAATCATGCAGAGAGCAAATATAGTCAATTTTCAGAAAACAGTTTTTTGTCAGTTAGCTATTTTCCAAAATACTACATAAAAGCCTCTTTTTTGACCTTTCGCCCAGTTCATTCAAAGTGATGGGAAAATTTTCTTTGATTTCATGGCTTGTTGGATGAGGCCCAGAGATTGCAGCAGTGTAGCAATTTAGTCTGAAGGGCACTGTCAAAGCCATGCAGAGGCAGAGGGTTAGGGTAGCTGGAGAGATTCAGAACAGAGATGAGATTCATATGGAGAATTATTAATGTGAAGCTTGCAAAGGCCCTTATCCCACTGTGCATACCTCTGTTCAGCAAGATCAAACACTCACTTCCACATCAACCAAGTATGTCCAAGATTAGGAAGATAGTAATAATAAATAATTAGCATTTACATCACACCTGTCATCTAAAAGCATCTTACAAACATTCACTAATTAATCCTCACAATAGTCTTATAAGTTAGGGATGTTCATACCAGTTTTACACAATTCATTAAGGACTCAAAAAAATCCACAAAGTGAAAAAAAAAAAAAAGGAAAAATAAAGAGCAAAGAGCAAACTACCCCCTCCCTGACTATATGAGTGTTTACTGTAGATCAGTACATGAGAAAATGTGGTGTGTCTTGGGAACACTTCTGTCCCAGTAATTCTTGCATTCTATGAAAAGTCAATATGTATTGTTATGATAAATATGTATCATAACCTCATAACTCAAATATAAGCTTAAAAAACCCAACTATTCTTTGTCGTTGTAAAAAATACTAAATACATGAATTTTGAAACAATGACACAATTATTTAAACTTTTCCCAGTTACTGTGAGCATCAATTATGCTTTCCTATTATACATTCCTGAAATATCAAGAGAATCTTTGAAAATATCTATTAACTATCTATTTGTCAGATGAGTGCTGGGAGCATAAATGCAGTGGCCCTAAGAGACTCTAAAGCAGCTGTGTCTCAAAGCAGCTAAAAGGACACATGAAATATTGCTTCTAATGTCATTTTTATCCCATTTTATATTCATTCTGTGCAAAAAGAAGCTGCTAATGGGGAAAGGAGGAAATGTTAATCAATTCTATCCCTACCTCATCATGCAGGTTACTTAGAAACACATGGTATCTTTACGAGAAGGAGTTACAGTAAAAGATAAAGAACTACAGAGAACTACAACTGCTGATGACTCCTTGCTCCTTATTGTGTGTGTAAATTGAAGTAGTTCCACTGAAGAAGATAGGTCTCAAGTGATTCATGCCAGGCAAAATGCAGTGTGCCTTTGTGGTTTATAGACCCCCTTTGTCTCAGTCTCCCCAACAGGCAGCTCTGCAATTTTCCAAATGAAAAATAACAGGCTGAGTAACTGGGTAAAAGACAATGCTCTCTGTAAAACAAGGAGCCTCCAGATACCAAACATAGCTGTGCTGTGGGCAGGGATTTGGGAATAAGGCCAAGAAGCTTCACAAAAAAACCTAGAATGGTAAATTCTCTGGCAAAGCTCCTGTCTTGAGTTTATGTTCCTACGTGTGCACTCCACATTAGCACAAACACCTGTCTGTCTCACTTCTGTATTCTGTGGTATCCTTTAGTAGGTCAACACCTTCCCGTATCAGCTGAATACTCTTGTGAATCAAATCTCTTTTTTCCTTTCTGCATAAGCAGAAATCCCTTCCAGTCTTCTATGTAGCTGATGGAGCTCATCAAACAGTAAATTCCTGGTCTTTTCTTGATTAGGGTATCCTGCGATGGGCAACACTCTTGTTCCTGGTGTTGAAGAGTACCTGGCAGCAGAGCTGGGAAGAACCAAGACAGAACATCTACTTCTGGGGCTACCTCCAGTCTCTGTGGCAATTCTGCCAGTCCAGCTTCTCCTTCACTCAGGAAGTTTTATCCAGAGAGGCCCAACTGGTATTTTCTTTCCTACAGCATTTAAATCTTGTTTCTAATGACTGTATTGCAAGACCAGATTTTTGGAGTGAAAGCTGCGAGCAGGTTCTCATCTTCAATGTCTTAGTTTCCTTTTCTTACTGGTAGTGGCAGGGCCAGCTCACATTCCATAGCATGTTCGGTGCTGCCTTTCTAGACTTGCACAGTGACAGACAAATTGGAATTTACTCCTGGAAGGATGCAAGATTTAACAGTCCTAGAAATGGTCCATCTGCCTTGGGGAAAGGCTCCAAACAGAGTTCTCTGGGTTATACTGTCCTGCAGCTCCAACAGTGATCAGGGAGCCAGGCCAGGGTTTCTGCAGTAGTAATTTCAGACTTAGTTGTACAGACTTGTGAGGTATGCCCATCCTTCTGCAACTCAAAGTCATAAAGCTCATTTCCAAAACTTCTCTTGGAAGTTTTATATATCACTATAATTTTCCCACAATCATAATAAAGCTGGTGAGCTCCAAGGTTTAAATTCTGAGTCCTTCAGAATGACATGAAAATATGGGTTGGTTTTTTTTGTTTGGTTGGTTTTTTTGTTTGTTTCTTTTTATTCATAACAATAAAATTATATGAGTCTTACTGGAGAAGAGTTGCATGGACACTCACACATGAGGGAGAAATTAACACCTTTTTGGTGAACTTAACTTGAGTGTGAGGCTTCAAAACCTGCAAAGTGCATGTGGTTTGACAACTAATTATAAACATTTTACAAGTTCTGTCATTTTTTCCCCAGCCCATGGATTTTCTTTCAGAGAAAATCATGGCTCCAGTTTGTCAAAGATTTGAATTATTTTTCATTTTGTGATCTTTCAAGAAAAGCAATTTGGACAGTTGCATTCAGCAGCAGAACCCATTTTGAACAATATGTAGGTAATGGAGCAAAAGATGTATAAGGTAAAAACATGTGCTGAACATATGTATCCCTCCGATGCATGCCCAACTTAATTAAAATTCAGACTTTAATTTGCTGTGGGAACTAGACAGCATACTGATTTGTCCAGATGTTTATAAATGAGAAAAAATTTCTTTCTCCTAAATCCACATTTTGCAGACTCTGAGAAACTATTGTCGAAGAGTTATATAGTCTCAGTTCCTTAAATACCAACATTCACATTGTTGAGAGAATAGTTCATATATATCCTAAATACAGCTGAGACCCTCTGAGGACTGCTTATTGTGCATTAAAGAAACTCAATGTAAAACCATGAATAGGAGTCTTAATAAAGCCCTCTGAGGGTCTTGGGCTATTCACAGGAGCTTGTCAGCCTTGCTCATGAAACACATTGCAAGCAATATTTCCAGATTGTCCAACATGGCTTTTGTATACAGAATGATAAACAGCTAAAAAACACTTTCTTCTAATATTTTTAGTAGTATACAGTTTATTAATATAGGGTATCTGTTGCCTGCTATTACTTCAGCATACTAGATTGCTGACAGTGTCCTTTATTTCTGCACTATAGGAGTGGAAACAACTAGAGGACTTTGTAATCCAGTATACTGATGGACATATTAAATGCAAATTTGAAATTTTGTTAATAGTTTTTCAAGCCATAGAAGAATTGTATTCCAGTTGAAATAAATAAATAAATACATACATACATACATAAGAAACCCAAACATGTTGAAACACTTGTTTGCACCCTCTGCAGACAAGACCCTTTTTCTTGTCTATCTTCTGGGCAATAAAATAAAACACATAATTGGTCCTGTACTTGTGGTGAAAAATTTCTTAGTGGAAGGGAGTTTCACTGTGTCCCTTTTTGACTGTGAGAAACATCACAGACAGATTCTGCATCAAGTCACAAATTTGTCCCCCTTGCAGAAATATCATGAAGACTTGACAGAATTTAGCTTGCTAAGAATATTGTAGGCTGTAAGCAGCACTTACTCACACACTGCTGACAGGAATAAAAAAGCTGAAGTTCTCAAGGTGTTGATAAAGCTGAGAATTTCTCAGCACCTCTGAATATATTTTTCTACATAAGTTGTTATAGAACCTTACCTGTAAAAGGACTGATTCACTAATTGGTTTTCTTTGCACGGTTTGTATTAACACACTTCTAATATTTTCCCTGTCATTCTAACCACTATTTAACTTTTTACAATAGTGGAATTCTATGGTCTATTGTGAGATTTCCTGGTGGACCCTAAATCCCACCACCACAAGAATTTCTTATGTTGTCTAGAGGACAGACTGACAATTGCTTTTGTTGATCTGTTATATACGTAGAAGACTCAGTAGAGACTCAGCTCAAAATATCAATGACTGAAAATACTAGGGCTTTTGTAATAAAGCCTTTCCTAACAGTTGTCCCTACAGTAATGAGCAAATCAGAAAAAAAAAAAAAAAAAAAAAAAAAAAAAAAAAAGCATCACAAATTCTCCCAAGGCCACCTGATTCTCTCACCTGACATTTAATGACTTGTGCTAAAGGAACTTTAATGTTTGTATTTAATTTTCTGTTAATCAGTAATTTTTCCTTCATGTATATGTGAGGCAAAGAAAGGCAAGCCTTTCTTTGCACATTTTTAACCACTGAATTAGACCCTTTCTGATTTGCAATGCTTGTAGGGTTACACTTGCACTGGTATCAAGGGGACTATCCACTGTCAACAGATAGCAGTTCGGAATTTCTCCTTGGGTTTAATGAGAGCAGGATCCTGCTTTCTGTGTGTCTCAGTGTTTCCATGTGATGCTAAGAGATGGCCATCAGAAAATAAAGAACTGTTTGTTAAGGCATTACAAAATATTAATTACAAATGGGAAAAAAAATAGTTAAACACTCAGGAAAAAATAGATAAAGCTAGGTTTGAAACAACTCTGGTCTAGTTCATTATTAATATACTTCTATATTTTCATGCCATACTTCTTATCAGGTATTATTCACTACTCAGAGTTTTGGATGTAAGCATCATAAGCTTAATGAAAAGCAGTATTTTTCCTTATGTTGCAATATCCAAAGAGTGGTTAAGAGCATCACAGACAGGGAGTATGTCCTGCTCTCTAAAGCTGGAAAGTACCTTCCACAGATGAGGAGTTCAGGCATTCTGGCAAAGCAACATGGTCAGCCAGTGCTCGTGCCTGACGGTCAGGGGGTTGATATTAAACTTCTGATTTCAGTGTAATGATGACTATTTGAAGAAGTCTCAATGGCAATTCAGATCAGGAGTGTATAGATCTAATTCTCTGTAAAATCAATTTATCTTTCTATCTTAGATGCATTTTCTTTCATATAAAAGATTATTGGATTCTTTCACATAATAAGTATCAAGACTTATTTTACAACTGATTAGCTTGGCATTACCCCTACTACTCTTCTCCAGGTTAAGAAAATTAACTCCTTGCCAGCAAATGATCAGAAAGGTATCAAATAACTGCTTCCTACTAAAGTAGTCAAGTGTACAATATCTATATCAAGCTATAGGGTTTGAATCATCTGATTGGACAAAGAACATATGCTGAAGTGAAGACATATCTTACAGTGTGAATATTGAGTGAATGTCAGTATTCAGAATCTAAAGATCTGAATAGTGAAATGTCAACAGAAAGTGTTAGATTTTGAGAGGAAGACAGTAGGTTGCTTCCACCTAGAATCATTGTTATTAGTTGCAAACCATGTTATTTATTAAACTTACCCCATCCTTGATTCTCCAAGAGGGAAAATAATAATCCATTATTTAAGTATCATATTCCTGGTATTTACTGATATCTAGTATTTGTACTCAAAAGAACTTGTGTGACAGAACAAGACTCATCTCTTCTGAAGGTTCAGTATTCCATCAAATGGTGTAACTGGTACCAAATCATTATATCCCCCAGCTGTCTCACCAAATTAACCAGTAAATAATAAATCTGTAGTCATTAGAAATGTAACTTTTGAAAACAGAACATGTTTATCTATCTCAGTGCAAAGTTGACCTTTCAGTGCCATAACAGTTTTGACTTGTGTTCAGCTAATTACGTTCTAATTTTTATTCTCATATATTTGTAAATGTAAATACATAGCACAGATATGTAATTGACAGGAACAATTGAAAGGCAATATTCCTATGCAGAAACACTTGAGAAGCTTTATGTGTGGTTAATATTTTCAGCTGGCTACTAGAAAGCTGCCAGCACACACTTTCCTGTGAGTGTAAAACCCCAGGAAGGGAAGCTGTTACAGCAGTTGAAGGTGCAGCAGAGTGGGGCCCAGGGATGGGAATACATAGCCTAGAGGGTCTATTCGGACAAAGTGACAAACATGTCTTCTACCACTAGTATAGTGAGAAAACAGCTTGGGAAAAATCTTTGGCTGAAGCAACAGAAGGACAGATAATTCCCCCAAGGAAAACAAGAATGAATGGAGCAGAATATAATCCTAGAAATACCGGAGAAGCAAAATTTAGCTAGCACTCATTTAACCCCTTAATACTCCATCACTTGAGACTGAGATTTAAGATCATAATGCATCAGGATTTTGAACTCTGTCTCCCCAGTTATCCTCTTTCATTGCAAGATCTAAATAAGTTGTATTTTCTCATCTTATGTGTTATTTAAAAGTATTAGAATCTTCAACACAACTTTCAGAGCTGTCTCATAATTAAGTCAAACACTAAAAAAACCCAACAAATAAATATAAATATTTTAAACTTCTACACAGGTCCTTACCTAGCAGTTTCTATAAAGGAATGTTAACAAAACTATAAGCTATATTTAGCATTGTAAGCCAGTTTCCTCATGTCTTTTAGGGCTGTAGAGAACCACCTGTGTGAGTGTGGCTGTAAGCCAGAAAACAACTATATGATTTATGACCACTAGCTTCCTAGAAGATGTGGGAGTGTAACTTAACCACCATCTTCTAGCACAAAAGATCCTGACAATCACTCTTTTTTTTTTTTTTTTTCCTTCCCCAAAAGAGCAAACCAAATATTTCATATACTTCCTACCTCTACATTTCCAAAGTCTGATAGGGATAGTGTCTCTTTAGCAAGAAGACTACTGGTTTTCATCCAACTTGAGAAATGCTGTCAGGAATTTCTGTGCTATAGCAAAAGTCTAACTGTATAGAATCAGCTCTATAAACGTAGTTGCACCCCTAAATCTCAGAAGTATAAGAGCAATTAGGCATCTGAAGAGCTTTCAAAATTTGGCTGTTATTCTACAGTAAATTTTATTGCAGAACCCAGTACCAGAGCTGAATAGTGAACTGTTAGCCTAGACGTGTTAATCATCCATCTCTACTAAAGGATTTGATTGTGACATGTTACTTATATTAGGTGATAATTCATTTTATACACAGTTATAGAGACCTGAATTAATTTATTGTTACACTATTCAGTAAGTTAAAAAAACTGCTGTAAACAGTTTATTTAGGAGAAATATCACTAGAATATAAATAAATAAATAAATAAATCGTACAGTAAACCATTTTCTCAACTGGAATATCACTCAAGACAAAAACTTAATAGACAATTTTCTAAATCCCAAGCCTTTGTGGAATGAGAGGGCAGAGCAATGCCCAGGCCAGCCTGGATTTTGGGGATAGGATTTTCTTTCAGACTCCAGGCTGCATCTGTGTGCACAGAGTCCCTCACAGCTAATGCCATGGTCCTCTCGTTATTCCCTGCACAGCTTCTAGGGGGAAATCTTCTCCCATGGATACAGAAGGGATCAATATTTTGGCTCCTGATTTGCAAGATAAAAGCTCACTCATGAGTATCTAAAATAATTTCCTCTCAAAAGACTCCAGCTGGCAGATTAACCTGTTTATGTGTAGCTCTCTGAAAACCTACAACCCATTCTTCTGCGTATGACTTCCCTGTGCAGTTCACTCTTTCGAAGTGATGCACAAGCTGGACAGAATGAAATATACATCACAGGAGCACGGCAAACCCTTCTTCCCAGCCATCTGCAACCTTAATGTCTCCTTCTGCTAAGCTTTGGTTAGAACTCAGTAAATACAAATAGTCGTCTTAAAATTAGGAGTGAACAATATCACTCTGCTCTTTAGATTGCATCTAGTAAAAGGAGATTGTTATTAACACCCTGAGATCCTCGAAATGCATTAAAGTTTGCTTCCCATATCTACCAGAGAATTTTGCAAAATCACATTCTCAAGCTCTTCATTCAAGCAACTAAATGAGGACAATTTCTCACTTGAAATGTCTTTGTACCCTTTCTCACTTCTGGCCTGAAAACTATTGGGGGAGGAGGGGGGGGAACCAACAAAAAACCCAACTGTTTCAGAAGCAGTTTTTTTCAGGTATAAAGTTACACAGACCCTATTCATTGCAAGCAAATTCAACACACATAATGGTTTAAACCATCACCAGTTGTCCTTGACATTTCTCAACATTTTCAACTATGGCATTTTATCTGTTTTTATCTCCTCTGATTTTCCACTCGGAATATTTCTTTAGCTCTTTTTTACTCCCAGTACCATGTGTTTTCAGTAATCGTTCAGAGTCAGACTGCGCTTCATTCAGCGCCTCTGCCCTAACTCCCCAGCACCACTGAACACAAGCTCCTGTCTCAACATAACTGGTTCCAGCTGACTCCCGCTGGGGACCCTGGGAGGTGCAGCTGCCTGCGGGAGCCGCCCGCTGCCCCAGCTGCCGGCACTGCTCGTACCTGGCAATGCTAAGCCAGAAACCTACGCCTCTTGCCTCTGCCTGATAAACTAACTGCTATTCTAGGAAAAAAAAAAAAAAAAAGAAAAAAAAGAGAGAAAGCTGCATTGCTTTCTCTTAGGCTACTAAAATGTGGCTGACCAGCTAATTAGACAAACTATGATGTGATACTTCAAACCAGCAAGGCTTCAAAAGGCTATATATGCTTACCCTGCTTACCCTTCAATTCTCTCCCATCCCTTGTTCCTATGCAGGTCAATGCAATATCAACCATACATGACACTCTAACTTTTTTTCTGTTCTCTTTTCTGTGTGTAGCAACAAAAAGTAGTTTCATCCATCCCCAGATGGCTTCTTGGGGTGTCCTGAGAGCACATGAGTCTTCTCCTTTAGCCCGCTGCGCCAGGCACAGGGATCTCATAGGGGAAGGTCAGATGTGAGAGTTCCTGGTTGTTTCTCTGCTGACAGTAGAATTTGGTGGGGGGAGTGAAGGGAATGATAGCTACTAGGTATATTTTATCACAACTGGGCTTCACCAATAAGAAACAAAACCACTGTGCCAAAAGTAACATGAGGGTGGAAGACAGAGATGTCTGTCACATCTCACAACCTGATTTCTCCTTTATTGTATTTTTGGCCAGCTGTCAGAGTTCCATCTCTGGCATGCCTTGTCTCGCACTCTCTCTCATTGCTTGATACCCATAAATTGCATCTTCAGGGGACAGAGAGGTTGACTGGATCTTTGATTTTTTAATCTGTGACAGAGGTTTTTTTCATATAACTGTTACCTATGTTTTCTCCAGAGAAGTTGTCTCTAGATTCTGATCATGGTCCAAGTTTCTTGCCTCAGCTACAAGATCCAGAAAGTACATCTCAGGCCTTAAGTTTTACTCGCTGGTGTTTTCCTGACTATGATTTAGCAGGTGTTGGGGTTTTTTTTCTTTTTCTAAGGAAGGACCAGAAATTATTCAGTACAATATAAATTATAAGTGTAAGAAATGGTACAGACAGGTTATAATGATGCTCTGTTGCTGACAAACTTAAGTTCATGCTGATGGTGGCTGTGGGTAAGGGAAAGACATGCACATAACACAAGACTTTTGTCTTGTGACACAAGACACAGAGATTTTATAAAAAAAAAAAATCTGATTTTTTTAATTATTAAAATCATGCAAGACAAGGTAAGGGGAAAGAGAGTAATATGCTAAAAACAGATGTTCCAAGTATTTGTCAGACCTCATGCTTTCTTTCCTCATTTATATTTTGTCTTTGTAGCATTAGGTCTTCCCTAAGTTACATGGATTTGTTATGAAGGTCAGGTCCTATGTCATCATTAGAAACTGCTGGGCTTGAATAGCAGTTAGTGTTTATAACTAATGGATATGTTACTATAGTAAGATATGTGCTTAAAATGTAACTGCAGTGTTTTTTCTTTAAAAGCACATCTTCAGTGCTAGGGATCTAATTCCATACCTTTAGTTCTGAGTAAATCTTGGCTATTACAAAGATCAAGTTTTTTCTCACAAACTGCCTTTCAAAATAAGTCAGGAGCCAAGTAAATTGTTTTCTGTGATTCACAGACTCTTACACAAATCTAAGTTTTCATAGATCTCCTTTTCTGATGTTCACAATCAATCCAGTAGCTTTTTTTGCTTATCTGATTTTGTTTAAACTATGTGCAGTAAGTTTTATCTTCCTAACTCGGGCTGCTGTAGGGAGAGACCCACCTGCAACAAGCTAGCTAAGCAGCAATGAGTAACCAAGACAACAGTTTTAACTTGCACCAGTCCTTGTAAGGCTTTGCATCTTCTAAGTGTGAGCTCCCTGTTTCCATAAGGCTGCACATTTAAGAAACATTTTCTTTAGTCTATAAATCACAGGTAGAGGTCTCGGCTTCTGTTACAAAGCTGCATTTAATGATACACAGAATATATCTTTGAGGCTCAATATGCAAGCTAAGAACAGCTGAAAAGGATGGGAATCACCATCTAAAGCACTGTAGAAAATAAACCCATCTGCAGATAGTAACAGGAATATACCACTAAAATATACAGTATTTAAAAGAACATTCTGATTTGAAAACAGAAGCTGTTTGATCAGTTTAAGGAGTTTCAGAATAGCTCTTGACTTCTGCACTTAGCTGCAACAGTGTTGTACTATACATGGCCACACTCTAAAATGCTTACAATCAATACAACAGAAAGTATAACTTGCAAGTACAGTGAAGCAAATTTACTTGTAAATGTGTCAGTGAAACAATATTTTTTATTTCAGTTCTAATAGTCCATTTTGCACAGAAATAATCAGCAAATCTACATCAAAACATTAGCCCTTTACAAACTAAAGAAAAGCTAGGGAAATTATTCACAAATGTTTGCATGAATTCCAAATTGCTTTTCTATTAAAAAATGTTCACACCCCTTTTGGTGATTAATTCATGAACATTTGTGCTAATGGACATCTGCCCGCACAAATGTTTGGCTTTTCACTAAGTGACAACTTATTTTATTTGCAAATAAGGTATTGGTGCCCCAATAGGGCTCTCACCATCATCCAGTCAAAGAGCAGGAACACTACCATGTGATTTAGGTTACTAATCTTATATAATATGTTGTGAATAGGCAAAGATACAGTGTAATTAACAAATTAAGGAGTACCATGTGAGTAAAAATGTGCTTTGGATGAGTGTTTTGAGTGTTTGGCACTCCAAACTTGAACTAAATAAATTTAGGCTGTTGTGAAAATGGGAAAAGGGCTGCATCAGATAAAACAGTTCTGTAAATAGTATAAACTGCTATAGCTATACTAATAATGTAGCCTGTTTCAGCCAGGTCTGAAACTTAATGGCTTTAAATTTTAGATGGGAATATAAGAAAAAAAAAAAAAGTTTTTGAAGGATATAAAGCAAGCAAGGAACTGAAGATTTTATGTAACTGATTACATACCTAGCAGATACTCAGGCACACTACTGAAAACTGTGAATGAAACTTCCCAAGATATTTCAATTTATTATTGACTTTAGAAAGGCAGTGAAAAGCCAACATATATTCTGCAGGTTTTGGCCTCAGAAGTGAGCTGGAAGTGTTAGGAGAGCAGGCTTCTAGGGGGATTTGTTTGTTTGTTTGTTTGCAAGCTTGGTAGTATCTCACAGCAGTCTTCTTAACTATTGATTTTTCAGGTAGCACTCATATTTAACCAACAGCTTCAGGAAAGGGCTCTTTTCATTTAATTGACAACTAGGACAACTGTATTAAGTAACAGTATTTCTCTTCTCTCCTACCAGAAACATATAGCAAAAAAAATCTTTGCAACTTCCCACTTCAATGAAGATAAAGAAATGGAGTCAGGGATTTCTCATCAAAGCAGTGCAAGTGACTATTTAATTTGCCTCCCCTCTGCCTCCTCCTGCTCTCAAATTTTTGTATTCTTGCAAGAAGTTAAGATCTTCAGGAAAACCTTGGAAAGTGGTATTGGTTGACAGATACCTCCAAAAGTTTTCACCTCAGAGTGATGAATAATTATTTGAATACAAGAGGTTAAGTCGCACATGCTCAGTAAGATATAAACAAGCAACTGGTGATGGGAAAATTACTAATTAAACCCTCTTTCAACTCAAGACTTCAGTTCGGATTGTTTTGAACAAATTCGTGCTCTGCTGATCCATGGAAAATGACCCTGTCTTGCAGAAGTTATTTTCAATGATTCAGCATCTCTAGAGGAAAAAGTATCTTTGCATCAACACTTCATCACAGAATTTTCAGCTGTAATTCTGAGCTTCTTGACCATTCTACTAGTACATCCAACAAATAATAGCTTTAAAACTTACAATTTTCAGTGACCAGCTGTCAAGAATTAATTCTTTTTCCTGAGACACATCAAATCTCTATAAATGTACATGCTCAAACAGTTGCATTAGAGATATTCTAGTACCATTTAATTGCATCCTTGATTGATTTCAGATGTCAGGAAAGGGCAGTCCTAATCAGTACTCGGATGGGAAAACTCACAAGAAGCCTGAACCAGAGCAGATTGTGGTGATCCAGCATACGGGATCCACACCCCATGGCTGCCTCTCAGCAAGGATCGGTAAGTAGAACTTTCCATTCCAAGACCTTGACAGCTTATATTTTCTATGGGTCCTGCAGTGCTCTTTGTTATTGTTAGTAGCTGTCATACCTCAATTGAAATTTCACTGAGAAATTACAGCAGACCTAATTCTGCCCATGTTGAAGTGGTCAACCTGACTTTAGTGGAAGCAGAAAGAAACAGCAAACCATTATAAACCTAACTGTTCCTGCGTAATGTCATTTTGACAGATAATCTTTGTTCTTTGTCTTCAGTCATTAGGTAGTGATACAGTCTCTTTAAATGGCTCCACTCTGAAGTTGTCTCTTTGCCATATACAGCATATGATGTGCTTATATCATTGCTTGAGAATTCCTAGGCTATTATATCACTATCACTGCTTCTATTGTGGACCCAAACTCCTCCTAGTCTACAGCAGCAGTTAGCTCAGTTTCAGTTGTGATAGAAAAGAAACACAGAAGCTGGGAGAAAGCAAAGGATCAATTACTCTTCAGCTTGCCTGGCTATGTCAGCACCATTTGCTATATTTATATTTATTTGCCATATATTTAGCAGTGAAGTTGAGGGACTGTTCTGCTCATTCTCACTTTGCTTCTGTGAAGCTGCCTTCCATATGTGCCTCTTTCATATACTTTAATATTAGTCATTTAGAGGAGATTTTCATATTAAAGAGTGTAACAGGCAAAATGGATGCTGGTGTAACCCAGCATGTCTGCTCTTACAGCATGACAGTTCTAAACAAGAGTTGGACAAGCAGTTTCCTCTCTTCTCTTTTTTTGCCAGCCCCCATTTTGGTGGGTGTTCTTTCTCAGTTGTGTCTTTTCCTTCCTGCCCACTGCATAAACCCAGTATTGTGTAACATGCAGTGAGGAACCAGCCAGCGCAGATTCTCTTGCGTGCTCCTGTCACTCCTTTCTCTTATTCATTAAAAGCTCCTATTGACTTTAAATCAGTTCCACGGGGCTTTGTGATGACAGAAATTTGCCCAGAGACAATTTGGCTGAATTTTGTTTTCAGACTTCAAAGAATCCTGTGCTTGTACATGCAGTTCAGACAGAATTATTGATAAAATTGGAGTGGGATTAACAAAAAGTGCTGCTGGGCCATGGCTGTAAATCCTGAACCTCTGCTTTGTCATGGAACACCGGGTTTTGTATCTAACCTTTGCAGCTCCTCAGATTTTGATGACTGTGAGACCAAATAATATATGTATTTTTTGTTTTCACCTTTCTGACTGGTTTAGGATTTCAAATTTTGCAGAGAGGTTTTTTGGTAACATCTTTTACTACAGGAACTTCAACCTGAGGATGCTCATCACAGTCAAAAAAGAGAAATCTAAGACCTTTAACATGTAAGAACAAGCATTGCCATTATATTATCCTTATTTTATTATGTATAATATAGTATGTCTATAATCTTTGCAAGCCATTGCCATATTCCGAAAAGATGATCTTTTTGGAAGCCAATAAAGTTTTTATGCATGAATTTTAGTTTGTAAATACATTGGCCAGATCAGATGACATTTTACCTAGCAAAAGATTTTCAGCTTTTGAATCAACAGTCAAAACTGAACAATTGAAGTGGGACTGGGGTGAGGGTAGGATTAAATTACTTGAAAAAAATATTTTTAAAACAAAAACATTTTTGCACACGCTTAGTTTTAAGCACACAAAGCTTCTCCTGTGATGACATTTACACAGTTTGCCATTTCCAAAGTTGAAAACTTTCAGGGGCGATTTCTTCCATCAAACAATAAAAGTTAAAACCTCCAATCCAACCTGCCAAAAATCCTACAAATTACCTCCAACACAAACCATATCTTAGTATTAAACCAGCACTTTTAATGAGCTATCCTGTAGTTCGTGCTTAAATTCAAATAGCACAGCACATTCAGCTGAGACAGGCAGCTCATGGGATGTCAGTGGTTTTTAATTCCAGAGGGTACTTGATTCATCTAGTCAGGCTGGGTAGAGTCAACTATTGGAAAGCCTGACGGGGTTTTGTGTCCTTCTTGCTAACTACCTTATCAACCTTCCCAGTCTGCCCCTATTTTACACAGCACAGGTGTCTGCGGGACTTCTGTGCTCTCCCAAGCAGAGGGGAGATACGGGGGAAAGCCCTGACGTGGCTTTATGGAGTGAGCCCTCAGACCGCCCCCTCCTGCACGGTGAGAGGATGAGATAAAGGGGAGCTAATCCAGCCTCCGGCACTTCGAGTCGCTTTAAGAGACTCAGGCTAAAGAATTGCCTTGCCCTTGATCTATAATCAGGTTAAATGACAACAGCTCTTTGTTCTTTCCTCTGGATGCTTCACCCTTTCATCGCACATGTGCTGTGGCTTAAGATGCGCATTTCCAGTCCCCTGAACAACAGCACCACAAAGAGCATCTGAATCCCCCGTTTCATCGGTATAATGTCATTATTAGAAATTTCCTGTGACCTCTTGTAAGGCATCAAGCTACTCTGTTACTATCTACAACTGTTAGCAAGCTGCTAGAAAGGCTTTGTGCCTGATAAGGAATGATAAGTCCTTTTTCTTCAGGACTTTTTTTCTTGAAGCTATTTTCACTGCAGCTCTGGTTAGACAAAGCTCATATGTATTTACCTCTGAACAGTATGGTTAAAAATGCCAGGCTGATTCCCATAGGATGGATTTCTACAGTAACTTCTCTGAGGAGATATTTTATGTATAATTACAAGTAAGCAGGTTATATAAAGTTAAATGTGTATTATTCACATGCAAATACATATATACATATTATATGTATGTCTGTCTACAGCTACATATACCTTATGCATACATTTTCATTATTTTTTAAATTTGTTTAATATATTATGTGTAGAATATGTTTAAAAGTGAAACCAACCATTAGCATGTGTTGTATCAGAGAGCTTTCCTTCTGAACTCATCACAGAGGTTATGAGGGACAGTTTCATACTAGGACCTTTGAACAGAAACACACACACACACAAACACACACACACACACAAACACATAATACTTGCACAAAATCCTCTAGGACTAAATACACAGAGGTACCTTTGAGGGCTCTCCTGGTACTGTCAGCATGGTGTCCATCATCCACTGCCTGCTCCCAGAGTACCCAATGAACTGCCCAGAGAGTGCAAAGTCTCACACTGGCCATGTAGAATGCTCTCAGTGCTGCTGGCAGTTCTTTAGGCTGGAAGCAGAACATGCACAGGGTCACCGGTGCTAAAAATGAGTCCAAGCCACAGGAGACTCCTCAGGACTACCAAAGGATTGAATCCTTTCAAGTAGGCACTGCTATCCACTTCTAGCAGAGCACCAGGGGACAGGAGGAAAGGTGACTGGCATGCCCACCTCCTGAGGGACAGCTACGTTTTATACCAGTGCATGTTTGTTTCACATCAGGGAATACCTTGAGTTTCAGGAGATCACAGCCTTTTATGCCCTGAAACAGGGCTGGAGAGCGAGCAGAAAGGTGGAGACAATGCCTCTCTGGCTTGGGATCTCCTCTCCAGACCTTGTTTCACATCCAGTAAATCTGGTAGTTTTGAGTCAGAACTGTCTTCCATTCGTGAGGGAGACATGGTGGAGAAAAAACAGACCAAGGTCTTCAGCAGAAATTGCTCCTGCCTGTTCATTTGTTTGAAGACTGGAAAACACACACGTAGTCTGTAGGTGTGAACTCTGCCTGTGGGAGCCCAGAAGACAAAGACAGCAGGATGGGGAGAACCCATTCTCTCATGTAGCCCTTCCTGGATGAAGTACAGTTAAATCCGTTATTATTTCTCCTGAAGACACTTATAGTTTGGCACTCAACTGAGACAATTCCCAGTTTTCCCACATTAGAAGTGGTATCATCCATCAGTTGCTAACAGTCAATCCTATCAATGTCTTTGAAAGTTGAGTGGCAGGAAGATGAAACCCCCCCTCAATGGTGCAGTGAGTCGTGTTTCACGGAGATTTTCCTGGGTTATTTTCCCTGTGTAACTCCTGTGTTTGTAGACTGAAGCAGGCAGATGACTCAGCAAACAGTTTACAAATATCAGTTACTTTGCAGCACATCAGCAGATATTCCATATGTCTGCCACAGCTGCCAAGTAAACCCAAGAGATTCCCAGCTGGAATCTGCCTAGGATACTGTGTCACTTTGATCCCTCCGTGACCATAACTGAATTTGAGTGGGCCAAAAAGTCCCCAATTCACACAAATGGAATGTTATACCACAGTTATCCAAGGAGGAAAGTCTCAAGCATCTCTTCTAGAAGAAAAATTATGAAGCAACAATGCTGGCCTGGAGAATAAAGCAAGCTTTGTCTTAAAAAAAAAATGCTGAATGAATTGTGAAGTATCCCTAGGCAGCCAGTTGGTGCCTGTTGATGCCTTGTTTTCCTTGGATAATGAATTAAATTCCAGATAAATTCCTATGAGAACAAACTCTCATTAAGGTGAGAAAACAAAATTCAGCCTTAAAGGACTTTGACATTTTGTGCCTGTTTATATAACTAGTAATGAAGATATAATGCAAGACATTCTGGATGGTGCAGTAGAGGGGAAGGAAAAAACATTGTCATGTTTCAAGTGCAAAAGACAGAAATCCCACTGCACTGATTTCTGTGCAACCTGTTTCTAGGAAACACTGCACCACTTCAATTTAGTTTATATTTTATGCATAATTCTAAATGACTAAATACTCCTAAGAAGTTGCTTTAAGAAGGCAACAATGAGAAATAATTATAATATCAACCATGAAAGGCAAAGCAAGTTTTGATAAAAGTCTTGATACAAGAGTTTTGGTTTTAAAACAAAATGTGTTGTGTGTACACATCTGTTTCAAAATGTGACATGCAGTGAAAGCCAATTATTTTTTTTTACATACACAAAGCCCTTTTTCTATGTGCTGGTGATATGTGAATTCTCACACACCTGTCGAGTGTTTAAGACCAAAGGTTTTCACTTTTTGCTACTCAAAGCGTGTGCCAATAAAAACCTGATTCATCACACAGTCTCAATAACTGGTTTTGTTCATACCTTACAAAGCTCACCAGTGCTGTAGAATTTGTATCTAGTTAAAATTAACACAAATTCTCCTCTCTGGATTCTTAATACAGATACCAGGATATTAATTCATTTTCACACTATTGTCAGGACTAAAGCAAATAGTTAAATCTACTCTTTCACAACTTAATAAACTGTTACTGACTTGGATGGGGAAGTAAGAGGTTTTGGAGCCCCCACAAAGGAATCAAGACATTTCTGAGTGTGCAGGGAGTGTTAACAAGGACTGGACATCCTTAAATGTGCAGGTCACTGGATCCTGCAGCAGTCGCATGCACTTCCTGTGGAAGCAGCGAAATACAAGTGGCCACAATTTCATGTTAATGCAAAAGACTTGCTGGAAGTAGTTGTGTGAAGCCAAATTAGTTGGCTCTTTGATGTATGTGCATAGACAGTGGTTTCACACAGTGTTTTTTCCTAGTCACACAAAGGTGTGATGTCTTCCCAGGAAAGAAATAGCCCGTATGATATGGCCACGGTGGCTTAGAACCACCCAGTTTTATTTCTGTCCCCAACACTGTGGTGTCACCCTCCCGGTATTTGATGCCTGCCTTGGGCCATAAACCTATCTGATTCTACCTTGTGGCAGCTACTCAAAGGATGAGCCAAGCAACCCCTCGCAGCTTCCCCTGCTGCACTGCAGAGCAGCAGTGCCAGTAGCTGCCTCCAGCCCTGTGATGCATGCAGCATGCAGCAGATCACAGGGCTGCTTTGAAGAGGCGAGTGGTGCTGCTCACCCCCTTGGTGGGGGGTGACCTGAAACGGTGCATACAGAAGTCCTCAGAAAAATGAGAAGACAGCTTTGCAGCTCACCATGTGTTGCTTTTGGCAAGGTTGATGTGTTCTGGTGGTGTAAGAGATCTCAGGGGTACTTAAGGAGGACTCTGGATGATCTGGCCAGAGCCAGGTGGCTGCTGGTTACTTTTATCTTTTCTCAAGGGATTTTCCACTCCCAAGCCCAAGCTTCACTACTAGCACACAGCTGCTGTGTGCTGAGCTACAGCAGACATGAACTGAACTGAAACAGAAACTTGAACCTGATCTAACAGGATAGTGCAGGTTTAGCCATGCTTCTAACCTAGGTAGAAAATAATTTAATATCATACTGTCGTTCTTCATCAAACAAAAAAAAAAATAACCAGCCTAAAAAAATACCCAAGGGATCATAGTTACTTGGTCAGTACAGGGTGCTGAGAGAGCATCCCAACAGTCCCCAGGATCTTGGTAAGCTGAAACTCTTTTGCCAGCATTGCAGATGGGATAGTTAGACTTCTAAGAATGGATATTTCACAGGAAATAGCAACATTTGTTTTCTTTCCTCCTTTACATTTTCTGTAGGATTTATAGGACTTTAAACCAAATGCCAAGTAAAGAAATATTTGTTTCCTCATTTCCACTGACTAACTCCAAGTATTGTGGTAAACCAGCCTCTGCTTTTCATTTAGTATAATCAGTAAAGTTGACTTGTACTCTATGATTTTATCTTCAGCCTTGAATTGAAGCTTTTTATTTGTTTTTAATTGCATTTCTGAAGAGGTACAGTGTGTTTCAAGTGCCTTGAGTTAACTGGCATTGACATTGCAAAGACAAATTGTGTAACTATGCTGAGGGAAACGAGGCATTTGGATGTCTTTGAAAGTGGAAATATCTTGGAAGAAATAGTATCTTTGAACAGTAACATCAAGAAATGGCTTCTGAGGTGAGGATTGCACCTATTATTTCAGTGCTGGCCATAAGTGACTGACTTTTTTTCTCTGCCTTTGGAAAGCTTTAAAGAAATGCTGTGAGCTGAATGCTTGCTGAAGTTGTAGTTGCTCTCCTAACACACTTATGTGAGGAAATACTGTACTATGTCTGGAGTCTGGCACTCCAAGAGATCACATACTCTCCTAAAAACGAATCAATGGATTTACTGGCCTGTGGCTGCCAAACAGCTTTTCTCAGTGGTTCTAATTTGTTGTGGCAGGATTAGTTTACATTAGCATTGCATTATAAAAAGCAAGACTGAATTCTTTACTGCCCAATCTTCAGGGCAATTGTGGTAAAGTGCTCACTGAAACTCTGGGAAGATGCACAAGGTTCAGTATGAATTTGAGTAAGTTTCTCAATTTTAATAAAGCAGCTTTGGCTTTGGAGCCTGATTATGAATAAACCTGGTTTTACTAATATTTCTCTTATGTGCTTGAATTCCCTGAACCCATCCTAAATTGTGTTTAACATTATAAAGATGATCTTAACTCAAAAGTAGGTATATCCTTTGTTTTGGACAGTTACATAGACAGATAGACTAGGAGAATTTAACAATCTTAACTGTAGCCATCTTTTACAAGTTCTTAAATGAATAATTTTTCACTTAGCTTATCACATTATTTTAGCCTCTTCTCAACATATTGTTTCTTTAAACTTATTCATAACTTAAACATATTAAAAAAGTATTTTCAAACAATACATTGTGGATAACAAAACCATATTCTGTGCAGAATCTTCAGCGATCAACTTAGCAGCCACTTGTAGGAAAACATTACTGATATTACACCTCTAAGTTTACTTTCTTCTCCCATATTCTCACTAGAGGGAGGTGTATATTTTACAAAGCTATTTGTTTTGAGAAGTTTTATGTGTGATGATTTTGTTTTTTCTTGATCATTACAGAAGCACAGGTTGGTTTCTTTTCTTGCTGAGTGTTTCTTTTGATAGAGACAAAAAAAAAAAAATAAAAAAATCAGTGTGCACTTGAAACAGTAAATAAGAGATTTAACCCTGGGGAAGAGAATTTCATTTCCAGGTGAAGTCCATGTAAATTTTTATTTCAAGCTCTACTTTTTCAACAACAAACAACTTTGCCAGATGTCACTCTTCATTTCAGAATATTGGTGGGAGTTGTTTGAGTTTTTAAGTGTTAAACTGCAAAGACAGAGACTGAATCTAATTTACACTGAGAGATTGTGGAAAAATTCTGAGATGCTAAAGACTGAACTACTACTGTCCAGCTGCTGTGGTCCACAAAAATACTTCTACCAGCAAACTTTCCCTACTCAAGTGCCTCCATCAGATCAAAGCACACAAATGCCAGCTCCGTAGCATAGGAAATGGGCTTGTGCCCTTCTAACTCTGCTGCAACAGATATACAGGTCTTTGACTTGTCACATGTTCCTACAGGTAAAAAACATTGCTAAATAAGCACACAACCCCAAAACACTTCTCACCACAGACCACAAACACCTCCTTCACTAGTAAATGAAAAAAAGGAGCTTTAACACATTAGATCTCCATTTTCTAGGCTAACTTTTTCTCGTCTAACATTTCACCCTTTGTGCTCAGCTTCAGGCTTTCAATAGAGTTCAGCATAAACTCCTAATAGGACCCACCATAGACACCAACCAGCTCCTGTACAACCCAGTCATGTAGTCATCGTAACTAATTAGGAGATTCTTATTTCTGGCTGTAGATGCATGAACAGGCTGGTCTGTGACCCAGCTGACAAACAATCAAAGGTCATGAAATGTCACTCCCTTTGAAGACACTTGTGAAGAACCGAGTATGGGGGACAAGTTTCACCCTCTTGGCTTTCAGACCAGCACTAAAGGTGCTCCAACAGTTCTGCTTTGCTGGATTATTCAAATCTGTACAGACATAGCCTCTATCAACTAGCAGTGAGACAATCTGGAGGGTTTATATGTCAGAAATATGCTAATAATTCTGAGATTTTAGTAATTTTTCACCAGTTTCATTTTTCTTACATGACCTCATAATCCACTGAAATGAGGATGAGAACACTAGTCATTCAGAAACCCCATCTTAAAGACACTATCTTAAAATTAATAGAACAACATCTATCTACCATGAATATTTAGGACTGTTTGGGGTTGAATTTTTTTTTGAATTTTTTTTTTTTTTGTAGAAGGTGTGGGGTTTTAAGAAACATACATATTTTCTGGATGAAAGCACCAGATTTTCAAATCTAAAATTTGGTTTTTAATATAAATGACAGGGCTTGGTTGAAATATCCATGTGAAGAAACAATGAAAAACATTGTTTATCTGAAAATCAGTGTTTTGTCAAAGTTTCAATTCCAGTAGTAGCAGCTGCATTTCTCTTCAGCGAAACAGATTCACTGCAGCTAGGGAAATTGCTAAGAGTCTTTCTTAGCTATATATATTCTTATCTCTATACTTTCTTAGAGTAGTAGAGAAAGACTTTAACTTTCCTTCCGAGAAAGAAAACTCCCATCTCTACATCCACCAAGACACTTTTAGACAAGGGTTCTTCCTCTCTGTAAGTAGCCATCCACCAGCATATCAATACATCCACTCACAAGAGACAGCAGGCACAGTGGCTGACTCTTAATATTTTTCTACTGTATACAGGCTTTCATTAATCAGCTGAAAAATGCAAGGGAAGAGTTAGTCAGAAAAGCAGCCCTGACTCACAGCTGTGACAGTGCCACAACACATCTATCGTTTCCAAGCCCCCAGTCACAGTTTCTTCCCCTTCATCTGGTATAAATATTGAGTACTTCTGATGTCACTTTTTCCAATGAATTTACTTCAGCTGTTTAAATACTCAAGTGTTTCTTGCTTCTGATATATTTTGAAGAAAATGGCATATATTAACCCTTGATCCACCTGTGTTTTTTTAATGGCAAGACCATTTAATGATGTTTATTTATTGAGACTGGAACAATGACAGCTTTGAACACAAATTTCAGCCTTTAATAACTGTTATAGTACTCTTGTTATTCTCAGCACCAAAAGGATTTACTCAATGTTCCACATGCCTACTGATGAACATAAGAATAACTTTGGAGTTAGCTCTCTCTGACAAAATCGAATTGCCTTCACCAAAAGAATAATGGTGCTGCTCCGAGAACTTGTTATTTTTCTGGTTTACAGTGGGTTTTCAGGTTTGCCAGTAGTTACAAGTCAAGATCACCTGCAGGTTCTTAAGTAAAAGCTACTGTAGTGTCAGTGGACTCCAATATGTCAAAGGAACTATTTGTCTGTAGAAAGAGGAAACATTTTGCTTGAGCTCTAAAGTTGTCAGCATCTACTTGTTTGTTACTCACTGTTGCTGAGGTAACCTCTGAAAATAATTGGTATTAGTAATACTTTAAAGTGGCGTCAACTGTTGCAACATCACTCTACTGTGCTTCCATTCAAGGATTCCTACTGTTTAGTGCATTCGCTATCAAAATGATTCATGAAGGGGGGAAAATAGAAACTTTCTTAAAATGACTTTATTTACATCTGAAAAACATCCATAAAAAAACATTCAAGTGAGTCCTGACCATGTGTAAATGTGTTGAGAAACTCAGTTGAGCTTCTTGCAGAGAAATTTTACTGTCAGAGAATGCCTTCTTTGAAGACCAAATGCTGTTCCTGAAGCCCTGCTTTATTTCATTACAATAAGCATTGCATTTCTTTCATTTTCCAAGCTAGTTATGTTCTGTCCCTGCTCTTCTTCCCCAGCGCTGCCTGTAAGCTGCCACATGCTGAGGGTGTTAGAACAGGCCAGCTTACTGACTCATGATTTGACTAACTACTCTATAAAGAAAAAAAAAAAAAAGTCTTTTTTACTAATAGTCAATCACTAGGCACAAAATGAGAGAGAAAAACCTCCTTTGGAAATCTTTAGGAAATACACCTGTGACAAAGTCTGGTCATCCTCCTGTAAAGGGATGAAGTTGTAATGCCCTGTTTTGAGAAAGAAGGATTTAAATGAAAACTGATAAACAGGCCATGAAGATGCCTTAAAAGAAAATAGATAACAACTCAGATTTATTACCCTTTATTATAACATTCACATTACCCTTTTAATTCACATTAAAAAAGGTCTTATTTTTCTTCCAAAACAATGTGCTTTTGCGAACCATTTTAGAGTCAGAAAAGATACATTCTTACAGAAGCAGTCACAATAAGCAAAGAAAAAAAGAGGAACCAGAGGCCTTTGAGAAATGAAACTGCCCAGTATGAAATCTATCAGGAACTGGATCTCATGGAGAACAGTGAGCAGTGGAGGTATATATCTGACTCTTACTGAATGCCTACTATTTTATCCAGCTGCCACTTTAAAATAAAGAAGGGAACAGCAGGGAACAAAAGTTCCACTAGTGGCATGAAGGAATGAGGCTGCAAATCTCAGTGAAAGGTGGAGTTGAATGTGGGGTGCTGTGGCAAGAAGGCAGCTCATACACCTCTCCCACACTAAATGTTTTACAGTAAGAATGACAAGGAACAGTAAAATCACAATACTGAACTACAGTAATTCCAACTCTACAAGGAAGAGCAAACAAAAGAGAAGAGGGAGGTATTTTAGAATAACTATTCTAAGGGTGCAAGATGAAATTCTGCCTTTGACTTCTAATTTCAGTCAATATTAGACTTAAAACACAGACTCTTATTCTCTTATTGTATTGTTCAGTTTTCACCCTGGCTTTTTGATTCAGATATTGTTGAGACAAAATTTGTTCCACCCATGCAAAGAGTACAAAGTGAAAATGAGGTTCTGTGTGTTTGGAGATGGGTT
Organism: Ceyx melanurus; assembly: GCA_024611195.1. Taxonomy (NCBI): domain Eukaryota; kingdom Metazoa; phylum Chordata; class Aves; order Coraciiformes; family Alcedinidae; genus Ceyx; species Ceyx melanurus. The sequence goes on from JANHGL010017343.1 coordinate 115,477, forward strand.
TAAAAATATTTCTGCTGCCAGAATGAAGCTATTCACTGTGCTGCATGGAATTCATTCTGCAGGCATGACCCAGGCAAAAAGTATTTTGATTTGAATTGTATCTTCCTGGCTGTGGCTTATAGTTCTTAAGAATTTTTTAATGTGTATACTTTTCCTTAGCAGTTTGTAAAGCACAGCTGGATAAAAAAAATAAACAGTTTTGAAAGTATAATTTGTTTTCATGCTTGAAAGGGCAGCTTCAGCTGAAGTATTAATGTGCCTGTCTATATGAGCATCAGCAGCGTTTCTTCTGGTGGCTTTGTATTATATTGCTTTTTAAAATGTTTTTTTAAATGGTTGATGAAATAATCTTAATTAGATTACTTCCTTTAGCATCTGCTGCTGTTGTCATCTTATTTTCAGTGTTTTCATTTGGTGAAAATATTTTTCTTTTCTATCTTGCAAAAAAAATAGTATTTGTGGGCACATAAGTAACTGTAGAGTGCATACATGTATTTTTACTACACTCTGTTCCTTCAGCTGTGCTTGGGTAACCTGGTAAGCTTCATTTCCTTGCGCCTTCATGATCACAATGCACAGCATGGGGGACTTTTGTAATGTGATAAAAGAGCTGTGAAATCTCGCATTTGCTTGTAGAAATAGAGAAATATAAATCTGTCTCAACACAAGCACAGTTTTTTTGTAGGCTACAAAAATTATTTGAAGCAAACACTAAGTGGGGAAAGGGACCACAGTCTGCTGTAAGTATAAGGAGAATCAATATCAGCTTTACATGGGTCAATATTTAGAACTTTAAAACTGCTTCCTGTTATTCTCCTGGCTTATTTTCAACCATCTTTAGACTCATTCAGCTGCTGAGATGTTTCCTTTGTGTGACACTTTGAGTTTTCATGAAGCACTTCTCACAGTCCAGTTCATTGGAAACAAATCTAAGAGCTGAAGCCAGAGGAACCGATAGCTGGAGGGCAAGAGCTTGAGACTATTATGTAAGCTAAGGAAGAAATAACCACGTAGTTTTGTTCGTATATTTGTTTCTTGCTTTCAAAAAATTCATATATACCCTAAAGAGGATCTGGATCTCACTTTCTTTATATTAAGAAGTGTTTGCTTCACTCCTCGCCCCCATCTTCTGAGTCAATAAATTAATTGTAAGCACAACATCTTATTATATCCTGACTCGCAGAGACTGTACAGAAACAAGACAAAAGAGCCAACCTGCTGGCATATGAATTATTCCACTTCATTTATTAGAAAATTCTAGATGTCACTTCTTTAAGAAAGGGAATTTTCTGTTAACTTCTACAAATTAGAGTCTGCAGAGTATAAACTGAGTAGACTGCAACAGTGAGAACTTTTCCATTGGCTTCCTTTCAAATGTTAAACTAGACCATACAATCTTAGGATCATTTAGGTTGGAAAAGTCCTTCAAGATCATTGAGTCAAACCATTAAATGTCACATGGAGTCAGATGATATATGGGGATTCTCTGTTAGGTGTGAATGGGAATCTTTTCAAGGGCAAAAGTTACTCATTGATTTCAATAGCACTAGAGTCTGATTAGTGATAAAATACTGGCTTCAGTAGTTATGGAGCTGCACTGCAAGATTGGTTGTGGTCAGAGAGAAACTGTATGAAAACAAATCAACTAAACTTCAACAAAATCTTTTTAGCACATGTAGACTGAGGGCTGAGATATTACATTCATGGAAATTGCTACTTCTGAAATGCTACTGCTGTTTTCAAGTGAATGTGGCAGTTTTCTTCAGATGCAGTGTCATGTGCAAGCCTTGTGACCAACAATATCTCCTGCAGGGCTCCATCAATGTAGTGGAAAAAGTGACTGTTCCCACAGTCTGGCCAGGTGTAGGTGCATGAGAGTCTCCAAGAAAATATAGAAGCACTCTGGGCATCTTCAGGCCACAGGTACCTTCTGAGAACTTATTAGTGAGTAATATAAGGACTTGTGGACTTGAGTCATGAGGACTGGAGTTATGACTCTGGTAGTAGAATGCCAGAAGCCCAATTCCTATCTTTGATTAAAGATACTTCAGTTCATTGCAGCTTACACTGATTTAGAGGGAACTGGTCAATACACTTGAGAGTATACCTACTTTTCAGAGCAGTAGCCCAGGGAGATTAAAGGGCCAATCTTGTGAAGTTCAAGATCAATGTAAAGTCCTGCACTAGAGAAGGATGCAACCCTTGCAGTGATACAGTATGGGGACTTCCTGACTCAGGTGGATCTCTGTGGAAAGGGCAATGGGAACTTCAACTTTTATTTGCAATATATGCTTTAAGTAGTGAAGAATAAAATAGAGCCCTTAGGAAAAATGCCTGATTAGGGACATAGTGCAATCATTTAATCTAATACTGACCACTACACAGTGTATAAATGAGAGCTATATGGTCCTACTTCTACTGTTTCAATCAAAGGATAATCACATAAGGCAGTTCAGTACCTGTTTTCATCCTCTCTACATAAAAGAGTTATTTTCAACAATGTTTAGTAACTACGTGCTAAGCAAAACAAGTTTACAAACCAAAAACATTGGTTTTCTTATCTTTCCCACAAGCATGCAAATTACAGTTATAGATGGGTTTTGGGTGGAGTTCATTTTGGTTTGTTATTGCCTATGGATCACACAGCTCAGAGATGAGTAGGGTACTGAGTATGTAACACTAATTTCCACAGAACACTAGAGCTCCAGGTGGCTGATGTAGACGTTGCCATCTTGTCATTAAACAAGCTTGCTTGATCACTGACTTATGAGCAGTGGAGGGATCAGCACAGAATGTGAAAGTTTTTCAAGACTTTAAATACTTTAATGTTACTAACACTGAGCGTGCACTTAGGAAATTTGTCCTTGCTGAGCCCAAATTGAGGGCTTGGGTTGTTGTTTTTTTGGGAAGACGGAAAGGTTTAGTAAACTGAATAGGTGTTTAGTAAACACGGTTCTTTTTTTCTTTGTGAAAGACTAGTTCAAATTATTGAAACATTAAAAATATTACATTATTACTGCAGGGTTTTACAGACAAAAAACAAAGTTGATGCTTAATGCAAAATGTTTTCTTCCATCTTGGTTTGCTGGACTGACCTCCAAGCCTAATCTAAGGATTTGAAGATTTCAGCTGGTGACTGACAGATTTCCAAGCTTGAGCTACGGTGACTCTTTAGACTAAAAGCTAATAATCACTTAAGTGGAGTAGAGATCTTGTGAGAAAAGGAAAAAGATCCTTGGAGTTTAAGTAGACAGTGAGATGCTAACAATAAATTACTTTAACCTTAATGTCTAAAGGCATTTTACATTTTAGATTAATGTTCTTAATGGAGAAATTACCTTTATGCTTCTTTATCAAACAGTGGTTTAGGTAGTACTTCTGCAGAAGATAAAATTACTTCTGTAATGAACAATTCCATTCCTTTATAAATGTGTCACTGAGTTGTGTAACACTTGTCACTCAGCTTGTGTACAACCTGTGTACAGGTACAGTACAATCTGTTTTCACAGCCCTTTCCAAGTGAGTGTCATCTCACTGACAGTGGTTTCTTCACACCTTTTCATATAAGCATTTTCTTGGTCCCTGAAGCTTACACTGAATTGTGCTGCACTACAAGCATCTTAAACTACCAGGGAGCCACGGGAACAATAAATTAATTAGTCCCTAACATTAGACAAAGGAAAGGTTATCTGCTTTGGTATATTTCTTTATGTCAAAATCACACTGCTATGCTAATAAAACAAACTGACCACAATATAACATGACTCTTAATGCATTCTTCTATGCTGGCATTTTTATTGATTATTTCTGACATTTTTCTATCTGGTATTCTTTTCTAGACCAAAGACATCTAGACTGAACTTTTAAGACAAGTAAAATATCTAGCACACAGGACCAGTAACGGACTTTCAAGCAATAAAATTATTGTATTGAGCATTATAGTGGTTTCCTTAGAAAACATTTTGACATCCAAGTGTTAGGACCAGTAGTCTGTCATGGTGGGTTTAAACTTACATGCTAATCCTTAGCTTTGTTCTTGTGATGTTGACAGTCTTCACAAAATAACCTCTGTCTAAACAATCTGACTTTCTCGCTGTTCTACCTGTGTGCTGATTTAAGCTGTAATTTAACTTTTAAGCATTAGGAGTCTTTAAGAATTAGGAGTCAAAATAAAGAAACTTGTTTCTAACATGAAGGTGAAGGAAAGATCAGGAGAGAAGTCAGATGTATAGCTGATGTGGTCTGACAGTGTGAGTAGGCACAGGGAGAGAAAAACTGTCAAGAGACACAATTAAAAGAAAATAACTACTAAGTAGGTAAGACTCATATATTACATTGGGCAATGAGTGCCTGCCTGTCTGGGATGTGATGCCTTCTCATTTCTTGCTGACAGCAACGGACTGAAAAGTCTCTCTGAGAAGCCTGAAGTGAGCACTTACTGGAACACTTTTCTGAAACATCACCCTCATGTTCAGTAAAAGTAATGAGTGGAAAAATGCACCGATGTGTCACAAGTTAAGAAGACTTTAAGATGAGGATAACATAATCTACAGATGTAGATATGACTTTGAACTAGACCAAAAACATGACATCTCTAAGACTTCTGAAGATGAAATCTGATGATCATGACATAAAAGAGAACACAAGTTAAGTATCAGTATTAGTTGTGTCAGAATCTCTAGTGAGTAAGGATAAAGAGAAAATTATCCGGGGGAATGTGATGAAGAAACCTTTGCCAATTAAACAAGACTGAAACCCCTGAATATTGAAATGTTTATTGCTGGTGTTCTTGATTTTGAAGCTTGCTACAGGCAGCAAGCAGACCTGGTTCATCTGTGTGATTTAAAACCTGCACTTAGCAATAACCACAAACTTATCAGCCCCATGTACCTTCTACCCCTGGCTCCATGAAGCATTTTTCATTTTGCAGACAAGCCAGGGGTCTTCCTTTTTAAAATCTTTTAGGGAAGACAAGAGAAATTCAGTATTTAGGTGGAGACCGTGACTTGTCCAAGGCAGAAGAAGGGTTAGGTATCATTTCTGCTGATTCAGATATGAGACAGTTATTTGCCTATTGCTTAATCATACTTCCTGTGAGGTGGCTGATAGAAGTCTGCTCCATCATGCTAATCAACAGGGCTGGAAACTAGACGTGAAAGGACAGGGGGATAATAATATCAAGCTTGTCTGTGGCTAGCTATGGAGGACACAATATGGTTAGTGGAATGGGGAGATAGGAAGGGCCTTCACCTGTTGCTTTGAGCATTCCTGGAACACAGCAGCACAGCCAAAGTCTCACAGAGTTCACCCAGGGGCTCCTGAGGTAGTAGGGGCCAACAGGGAAACATCAGGGAAACACCTTAAGGGTGCTAAGAAGGTTACACAGCTAAAAAGCTAGTCAGTAGGACACCCTGGGAAATGGTCCTTAGGGATAAGGGAGCAGAGCAAAGCTGGAAGATCTTTAAGGACATTCTCCATAAAGTGCAAGAGCTCTTGATCCCCAGATGTGAAAAATCAAGGAAGCGAAGAGATCAACATGGCTGAATCAAGACCTGCTGGTCAAATTGAAAGGTAAGAAGGAGGTGCACAGGCAGTGGAAGCAGGGACAGGTATCTTGGAAAGAGTACAGAGATGCTGTCCAATTGTGTAGGGATGAGGTCAGGAAGTCAGGGCACAATTGGAGCTGAACTTGGCAAGGGATGTGAAGAATAACAAGAAGGGCTTCTACAGGTATATCAACAAGAAAAGGAAGGCTAAAGAAAACTTATTTCCCTGATGAGCAAGAATGGCAAGATATTAACAACAGATGAGGAGAAAGCTGAGTTTCTCAACAACCAGCAGTTGTCTTCACTGGTAACCTCTCTCCCTACATTTCCCTACACCTCTCAAGTTAAAAGACCACAAGGTGGGGACCAGGGCTACAAATCTCTTCCCACTATAAGAGAAAATCAGGTTTGTGACCACCTGTGGAACCTGAACGTACATAAGTCTATGGGATGAGACAAAATGCATCCCAGCTGAAGGAATTGGCTGATGTAGTTGCCAAGCCACTCTTCATTATATTTGAAAAGTTCTGGCAGTCAGGTGACTGGTTCCCTGGTGACTGGAAGAAGGGACACACCACACCCACTTTTAAAAGGGTAGAAAGGATGACCCGGGGAATTACTGACCTGTCAGCCTCACCTCGGTGCCAGCTTTTTTTCTGGACTGACAACATTGATGTTTTGAGGGGAAATATGTTTCTGCTTCTTTCTAACTTGTTTAATATATGTAACACTGCAATTATATATGGGTAACAGAAGGATGAAAGCCTGAAGTGAGAAGATGGTGGTACTGTGGCTGTTAAAACATAAAAAGAAAAGGTCTGTGCTGTGAAAGTCTTTCCACTGTTGCCCATTTTCCACTGTAACAGGTGTAGGATAAGAAATCAGATGCCTATATGTGTCAGATCTGATTGAGAGAGGTACCTTAAGAAATCTGAACAATTTTGTAATAACTCAGAACCATTGTCCTGAGAAGAATGAGACAATGTATGTGAAAAGTTCCCACAGATAATCTGGAGATGTAGGAAAGTGTGATAGGATAAACATTTCTTAAATAAGAAAAAAAGTAGGGAATATTACAAAATGAGAGATAATAAAAGCAAGAGTGAAAGAATAAAGTAACAGTGACTGAAAGGCTATCTTCTCATCATATCCTTTCTGTCCTTAGGATAGACAGGGAACTTTCAGATCGCTAATTACTTAGCAAAGTAATTTCCTTAATCAGCATTTGAAAAGCAACTTTTTCCTTAACTTAGTCCAGAGTAGCACCAATGAACTGGGCTCAGGAAATGGGAACTTGCCCTGCTGAAGGATTTTCAATAGGAGAATGCAGCCTTGGATTCCTGCAAGGGTTGCGTCTCTCCCTTTCAGCTCTTGTGGTCTGTGTATGCAACAGGGGCACAAGGGTCAGGTCTCAGATCTCCCACAGACTTGGCAGGTTGGATGCTTAGCAAAGCATCTATTTGCTTAGTTGGATTTTTTGCTAAGGGAGTGTTTGGTAATCATGGGATTCCAGCTACCCCAGTGATGTAAATCAGACACAATTTTAAAAGATCATAGTGTACATTTGTGAATTTCTGTGGTGGTGATCTGCAGACCCAGCAGAATTGTGATTCTGTTCATGTTAGCATGTTTCAAAAACATGCTAAGCTTGTGACAGTAAAGACAACTACCATTTGCTACAAAAGAAGATGGTTGTTGTGTTTTCTAATTTAAGAGAAAAATACTGTCTAGGGGAGGGATGCCCAACTTGCAGGATCCTTGTTTTCAGACATTTCATATAAGCAAATCTCCAGCCGTCCTCCTCTCAAAAAAAAATCCCATTACATTTGCTTGCAACTACAATAAATGATTTGGCTTAAGTACTTTTTTCCTTCTTTCCTGACAGAGAGTCTCAGCATGAAAGATGACAAATCATCTCAAATAATACTTAATCTTTAGAAATTATTTACAACAAGTCAATGCCCTCAAGAATAAAATATAGCATTTGATGTGGCAGATAATGATGTAGGGGAAGCAATAAAAGGGAAACTCAGCTTGAGCTGTAATATTGCTGGATAACTTACATCTCCCTGCTGAAGGCAGCAGAGTTGCAGCTACCGAATGGCTAATGTTTTTTAATCAGATGTTGGCATTATCTGCCACTAATTGCTTTTTCATTTCAACTTGTAATTATTCCATTGCATGTTTGTGGTGAGAAGCTGAAAATGAAGCAGATCACCAAGAAAGAATTAATTGTTAATGAATAATCATCAGTAGGAAGCCAATTTCATTATCTTCAAAGAGGTAGCCAGAGATTACTGACTTGGGTTCTCCTACTTTCAGTGCATGACTATAAAGTAATCACAAAGAATCACACACTCCAGCTTTGTCAATTATTTTCTATTAAGTGAATTGATACCCATTTTTGGGTTTGTTGTTTAATGTTGATGGCAGTATTCAAGCTGAGGGGTGCTAATTGGAAGGTGTTCTATTCAGTCGGCTTCAGCCCTAATTATTAGAGCATCTTTTTTCATTAGCATGGGATTCTAGGAGGGATACAAGGTGTTGGTTACTAAATTTGCTGTGTTATAAATCATAGAATCATAGAATGTATTGGGTTGAAAGGGACCTCCAAAGGTCATCTAGTCCAACCCCCCTGCAATAAGCAGGATCATCTCTAATTAGGTCAGGCTGCTCAGAGACTCATCAAGCCTGGCCCTGAATGTCTCCAGGGATGGGGCTTCCATTTCCTCTCTGGGCAACATGTTCCAGTGACCAATGCATATTTTTATCAATAAATTTTAGACAGTCACTTAAAATAGAATGATACATGCAAAGCTCCTTTATTAGCATTGCATAGCAGTAGATCTGTTTTTAAAACATTCAATCATTAATTGTTTATTGATAAATTCTCCCTAAATCAACATGTCAAGAACAATCAACACGTCCTCCACCTGGCTTGGGGTTTAAGCAATGAGTGTAACAGTGTCAAGGTCTGAAAGAAATCAAATAGACTAAAAACCCTGTTATATACTAAGCAGAAGTTCTAAAAAAAATCCCATCTGCCTCATCATTATTGCATAGTTTGATGGTCCAGTGAGAGTGGTTCACCCTCAGCTTTCCATTCTGCATTGCTACTGATTTCTTGTTCAGACCTGTTACACTGAAGTCAACTGTAAAGAGTATCTCTCCTGATGTTTTTAGATTAAGTCTGTATTACAATTTTATAATTTTAATTAAACTGCTATAAAAGAAATAATATCAACTATAGAATAGATTCAATCTTTGCATACTACTAAACTTATCTTCTCCATGAGTGGATATCGGATAACCATGGAAATACTGACTGTATTTTTTCAAGCTTTGTACTTTTGCTTGTGAAACTCCATGAACTTTCACCAAGGGAACAACTGCCACCTGTTAGTTCTGTACTATTTGTACAGATTTAAGGCAAGCCAGCTTTAAGACAACATTTTATTTTGCCCTGGAGCATGGGACATAAGGCAAACCCACCACCTGCATCTGAAGGAACAAATACATTAAAAATAATTTTGCTCATAACCCTCCTCAAGCAGCTCCATTTATTCTTTCACTGGGAAGGATGACAATATATCCAGTGTTCTAGAAACCTAAGGAAATACCACTAAACAAGAGGAGTTCTTGATGAACTCCAGGTTTTCTGCTAAAATAAAGAATTAAACTTTAGAGCAATGTTTTTCACTATTAACAGGCTGCAACTCTGGCGTGGCAACACCAGGCATAGTGTTGATGACTATAAACTGTTTCTGAAAACTATTATAATTATTATAGAAGTTTGACCTATGCTGAGAAATGCAGTTTGACCTAAATGGATTTTACCTCTTCATTCAGCTACATGCTACCTATGCATTCAGCTACATGCATCTTCTTTAAAAAAGCAGATAACAGTCACACAAAACCCCATAAAACTTTGCAGGGCAGTTACAGTGATCTGCTGTCAAACAACTAACCCATGCCTCCTCTGGAAAGCAGCAATATGTGCCTTCCTCCATGAAGACTTTATTCAATGGGCCACTGAAGTAATTTTCAGTCAAAAGCAGAAAAGGTAATTTTCTCTTCAAGGCAAAGTATTTTACTCATGCACCACGGACAAAGTATCACGTGCTGATGTTACAGCTGCCACAAAACATTCTTCAAATTATGCATGTTTGCATTCAGAGTAGGGTGTCTTCTGTTGCATTTATTTTTTGGCACAGAGTATGATGCTCTATTAAATAAATATTAATCCCTTGCTGCCTTCAAAGCTGTCTCTGCCATATTAGGATTTTAAATATCTTCATTAATTACTTAACTACCTTTTCCTAAATTCCCCATGGGGTCCTTTGATACTAGTCACTCTAATGTGTTACCATGTGATTCATGGCTTCACTCTGCTGTTACACAGAACACATTTTTAGCCAATTTTATTTTACAGATGTCTTTGACAAAATGAACATTCAACATTTTCAGACTCATTTTAAATATAATGCAAGATTTTAGTTGCTCTGCTACAACAACTAGCAGACAAATGCTTTGGTTTTGTTCTCCCATTGCTACATGTCACAAATTGATAAGATTGATCAAAACACAGTAAAAATAAACAACTTTTGAGTTCGCTAAGAACGTGATTATGTTCTGTATATGGAAAAGTTCTTCAGTTTAATCTAACCACATGCCCAGGAGAACAGAGATTAAATGTGAAAATGTAAAATGGCAATCAGTAAAAAACAGCTGTATGTTGTGATAGTCCTGGAATGCTCATTCCTGAAATATGAGGAGAAACTTATTTTCAGTAAAATAGTATCAGGAGCTGCAAACACATTCAAAGTACCAAACTGTTATGCTTATGTATTTATTCATTCCTATTTTTGATCCAAAGTTCGGATACACTGTCCATTCACCTCCAAAGCTGACTTTGCCCATCTCCTGCAGTCCCCAGCAGAGAGCAAGCCGGCCCATAGGATATTCCTGTTGAAATTACCAAGGTGTTTTACAAACAGTAGTTGCACTGCCTTTTTTTTTTTTTTTTTTTTTTCCATTATCTCTCCTGTTTCATAATCTTGTTTAGAGAGAACAAAAGATCTGATGAAGCATCTCCTGGTTCCCCTAATGAGAGATTTGGGTTCAGTGATGAGAATACTGACCTAATTAGCTATGCATATTCTTTTCTAATTGGCCAGGACAAATTGATCTTAAAAAATTTTTTAGACTTTTTTTTTGCTGTGTCTTACTCTATGGCATTTTTGTTCTGCTACAAATTCTGAAGAAAGTGTAAGAAATAGAACTTGATTTTTCTCTAAGAAGCAGAAGTTTGGCAAGTGTTCATCTGTTGTTGGGCCTTCTCCTGTGAACTTTTGTTTCTGTATTGCCAGTAGTTAGCTGGCACTCTTAGCCTGATGAATCATAAAGACACTTAATACTGCAGGCTTGGGTTTCCTTTGTGTTTAGCCTAAATTGAATCTTACATGAGAACACTGACTACAGCTCACTTTGAAATGAAGGTGATACCTTTATACTAAGAAAAATGTTTTGAGAAAGAAACATATTGGTGGCACAATGGGAGATGGTAGGAATGCCATCTTTTTGTTACAAAGATTCATAGCCAAAGGGTCTTCAAAACTGTCTGATGTTTCCAGGAGGAAATGCTGGTCACAAGATAAAGAAATCAGAGGTAAGACCCTACCAGCTCTAGCTAGAAATTTCATTTCAAGAAAATGCAGCCTTTCTTCTGGATATGGGTCTCTACCGAATTGTGTTTCTTCTTTGTCATAACCAGATTGGATTATTGCAGTGAGCCTCTACATAGCAACACACCTAACTATTCATCTCAAAATTTCAGAATCAGAGCATGGAGTTGCCTGCCTAGCTGGCTAAATTGTTGGGTTGTTTTTTTTCAAGCGACATTTTAGAGTTACTCAGGAAAACACAGTAATATCCATTTCATTTCTAGAAAATAACTTCCTAGTATAGATCACTAAACACTGTAGAGCTTATGTCCTATTTCCATGAAGTCAAATTAAATGGGATACTTGAATAGTGATCCTCCAATTTATACATCTTCTAGAAGACCCTGTAAATTTGTAACTTAACTGAATTTTTAGGAAAACTGTAGCACATTCTTTCATGTATGTATTAGAAACTATTCAAATTTGGTGCATGATGTAGAAGAGGGAACTCTATTCTTCCTAATAGAATTATGATAGAAAATTCTTGGTAGATCAATCAGCTTGAAAGAAATGTAGAAAAAATCATCAACTTTGCTGTTACCACCAAAGGAAAAATCTAAAATAATAAACAAATGAGAATAAGACTTCCATATGAGTAATTCTGTTTTCCAACAGCAGAAAGATGTTCTCTCCATCACTCACTATAAAGATAAAATTATGACACCTTTAGTATTTCATCTTTTGGTCTGTTTAGCTATAATATAAACATGTGAACTATTAAAACCATATATAATGAGACACCTCTTGGATCTATTATATAAATCATCATGGGTTCCATTCTAAAAGCCCAGTTACTTCCAGCCTTAAGGAGAGTATTCAACATTGCAAGTCAAGCAGAACAGTTCACAATTTATGTGGCACATGATGAAAACCAGTACCAACCAGGATGCCATTTTTGACCAAGTAACAAGACTCTACAATCTCTGCTTTCCTGAGCTGGATTCTTCACATCACAATCAAAATGTCACTGGAATCAACACAGGGAATTTTTTGGTTGATTCAGGCACACCCCAGATCTTAGATTGACATGATGGACTGTGACAGCTCCTTCAGAGGTATTCCAGTCCATCATGTCCTGTGTGGCTGTTGTTTATGTACACAAATCTGTGCACTAAAATCCCTCATGAAATATTTATCCCCAGAAAGGTAATGTGCATTATCAGTAACAACTTCCCCAAACAAAGAGAAGTTAGCCATTTGCCATTTCCCCACTAAAGCACTAAGAGTGCATCACAGATTAATGCCCTCGAATCTTTATCTGAAATTAAAAAAAAAAAAAAAAAAAAGACAGCAGGAAAAAATATTTATAATTTATAACTGCCTGAATAAACTAGGTGAAAACTGTATGTCTTTTGAGCACTTAAAAAGGGCCAAAAAACCAGCTGCAAAGTGAAATTTGTAATTGGAAGCAGTGACACACTCTACCCTACAGCAGTGTTAAGAATACTTTTATAATACTGTCACCTGAATACAGCATAATTTCATTTGGCAACAAATTCCTAATAACAGCCTCTCCTGAAATATAATTCAATAGTATAAAATACACAATTATATTTTTGCACTTATTTGTAGGCTTTCATTTTTATTCCAAAACAAAATTTCAACATAGCATGCATAATTCTGTCTGGTTTTAGGGCGTTTTCATTAAACTATAACTGAATTGCCCTTCTGGCTGAAAATCTGTTTTCTTTTGCATTCCCATCCCTCTTATATGCTACATTCCCTCTTAAATTCCACATGGATTCTATAGATTTTATTTAAGCAGGGCCAAGTTGCATGAACAGATCTGCCCTAGAGAAGTTTGCCTCTTTTAGCATGCAACCCACTACTAATGCTCCTTTTTCATTTAGGTTTTCAATTTGGATGAATTCCAAATTACCATTTATTCCAATAGAAATGCAACTAATTACACAAAGCATCTTAATAAAGAATAGAAACAAGATTAAAAGCCCTCCTCCTTCTGGTGTTTCAGTGTGTGGAATTTATAAAATGCAGAAAGGTGCTTTAATTCTAGTTGTAGTTAAGTCTCTTAATCTTTTATCCTTTGTTTTATTACTAGCCAGATAGAATGAATGTTTAATTTTATTTAAGGCAAAATATACTCACCTCATATGCATTTATTACACAGGGTTTGTTTTACTCACTACTTTTTCTCATGTTTGGTAAAAAATAACAAGATGAGCTCTTCACACATGATGTGTTCAGAGCACCTATTCTGCCCTGGACAATTCCCTGCCCTAATAAAGATATTTCTATCTTCAAGAATGTTGCACACTATGGAGAGATAAACAAGTATGTAACTGGGTGGAAGAACAGTAGATATTTGGCAAGTTAGAGTGATTTACTGTAATGAAAACTCAGACTTGTACAGCTTTTAAGAGCACTGTCCAGTTGGATAAAATAGCTTTCAAATGAGCTCTTAATGGTTACAAATGTGCAACAGCTCTTTGCAGAAAGAAGAATGAGGCTGGAAATGGTCAAATTAGACAAGAATTATCAGAGAGGGTCAAGAGTAGGGAAAGAAAGTATTTTTAAGGAAGATAATATTGTGGGAGTGATAATTACAGCAGCACTGGTACCATTGGAGATGTGAAGATGGTGACTGAAGTCCCAGAAGGAAATGACACACTCAGCGAATGGGCAGGTATGATGACAAATTTTTGAATTTGAAATTACCTCTCAGAAAGAATGCCTATACTAGAAAGGCCAAAGAATAGATTTTTCCCATGCAACAATTGCCTGCCATCAAGCCTGTATAATTACAGATCTGTGCTGGAAATAACAGACTGCTAAAGTACAAAGTATGTGTGTACCTCTGCTACCTCCTCTGCACCAAAGAATCTCTTTTAGGATCCAATTAAAACAAGACACTATACAGAACAGCAGATCACTTACCCACTGCTGAAAAAGGAATAAGGAATCTCTCTTATACCTGTAACGTGATCTGTTGAACTAAATACAGTATCACTGGTCAGGCAAACAGAAAAAAATCTGGTACTGAACAAAGTGAGAGAGTTGGAACACAGTGGAAACTTGTGGGAATACTTGAAAAAAATAAAGCTGGAGATTTAACTGGAGTAAGATTGTACTTTAAATGAGGCAATACCTTTCTCTAAGATATTCTTATATGTTTGTAAGAATGTTCCACTGGCTTGGAGACTACTTGTGAATGAGTGTTACAGAAGGTTACAGAATAGCACAGGAAAATTATCTGGCCACCCAGCAAGGCCACTGACACTGCTAGTTCTCCTCCTCCTGGTCTTAGTGTCTGTATGTCCACTCCCAAAAGCACAGCACACTGTTTCTTCCCCTGTCAATTACTCAGTTCATAGTTCTATGCAGAACTATTTTTGGTAAAAAATGGCATCTCCTGGTGCTACAGCAAGTTAGCCTGTAGGAATGATTGAGGTCAAATATGGGATGTTGCCAGGATTGCTTGCTTCATCCTGTCTTTAGTTTTCAAAGGGATTACCATGGGAATCTAATGATTATCCAGAGTAGACTTCCACATCTCACTAACAGAGCCAGTGAGATTGAACAGGGCCTTATAAATACATACATGTATACATACATACACACACACAACCCACCGTAAGATTCATTGTTCTCTCTGGTACACATTCAATTTATAGTTACAAGCATCTGAAATACCTAACAGCTCAGAGTACATTAGAGAAATCAAAGCCTTCCCAATTCTTTTAGTCAGTCTGTTAGTTTTAAACCTTTGAAAGTTTCATTTACATTGCAAATATACATGGGGGAAGACAGTTATTCTAGGGGAATTTGTCCTTTGCTCTCAGCACATATGAAAGGATAGCACAAACCAGGGAAAAGTGGTCTCTTTATCTACAGAGGATAATAATTATTTATATCCTAGCCTTTACAGGCATCACTTCCTCAAATTTAAGTCACTGCCAGCTAGTAAACAGCGATTTAAAAGAAAAGTTCACAATACTTTCTGGTACTAAACTCCTGACTGGTCTTTGCAGTTGTGTTAAAGATAGCGTGACTAGGAAATCCCACGATCTAAGAGCACAAAGGTCAATAGCTGGGAGTTAAAAACTGTAGAAATATGCCAGAGGCTACAGCCAAATGGTCAGCTCAATACAGAGCCTCAGTTGTAAACTTTCAGTTCTTTCTCCCCAGCAGCTTACAGAAAGTGTGGCCTTTGTTTCCACAACAGCTTCTTGAAACCCCAGTGTCCCCACTCTCCCCCACGATGGTGTTCCCACAGTAGACAGGACACAGCTGCTAATAACAGTGTTACATCATTTACAAAAGTAGAGGAAGTTTTGTTGTAGCTTAGCCTGTGACTGTATGGAATCACCTCATTCATTGCCTCAATACTTAGTATTGCTAAGGCAGCTCTCAGCAGTCTCACTTCTGGGTGGTAAGGAAGCACCATATATGCTCTGCACATCTGCACATCTGCAGCTGAGAAGGTTTTTAAGAATACCAATGTTACATGCACTTATATTTTTTATAGTGGATAAACGCTGTCTTTCATAGAACTATTGTTTTGGGGTTTTTTTTGTAAGATCTAAAATTGATCAATACCCTCTGCTCCCCTTGGGCACTCTATCTGCCTTTGTAGGTTTTAAAGATCCAGCCAGAACATAGGCAGCCAGTCCTGAACACCTTTTTTCAAATAAACTCTCACTGAGAATCTGCAGAACTAAGCACCACAGAGCAGGGTGTGTATTCAGACCGTGAGCTTCCTACTGCAGATTTTCATTAGTGCCTTTTGCAAAAGTACCTTTCTCTGTTCTTTGCACATCAAGCTCCAAGATCTTAAGAACTGACAACAAAGTTCCCATAGAGACATCTAATCTGTAAATAATAAATGCTGTGAAATAAGGGCAAAAGATCAACATCACTGTTCTTGGATTTTGAGCAGTTTCTTCTAATTTCCTGGTTATTTTCAATATTGTATCAATTGGCTACTCCTGTCATGCTTTCATCCAGAGAGACTTTAGGAAATAGAAATTGTCCCAAGTGCTTCTGGACTTATCCAAAGTTTGAATCATATGTAGGAAAATTGAACAAGATCCAACTAGTGCTAACACTTTATCTTCCTTCAGCAATTGCTTAGCTATTAATTATTTTACATGAAGTAATGTTTACTTGATCTAATTGCATGTTAGTTACTTCTGTTTAAAATTTAATTTTAAGAAATATTTTCTCTATGTGAGAAGAATCACATTTGTCAACAATTACAGAAATCTGAAAATCACATCCATTTTTGCTCTGTTCTTGAGCAAATATTAAAACTTCAGCACCTGATCCAAAGTTATAGTAGTATTTTAATGATAACTCTGCATTTTACATTTTACATGACATAGATTCTATTGATTTTTCAAAGCACTCTAATTTTACTTTGTTAAAACAAAAGCAGAAGTGTCACATATCAAGAATCTCTACTGAGCTGTAGTTATTTATATACTAGTAGATAGAGTTAACTGAACAACTTGAGTTTATAAAAGCAACTAAGATAAAAAGTAGAAGTACTTTGTGAGGGTAAAATTCTATGGAGAAGCAACACAAATAAGAGAGAATACATGTAAGACTGGGGTTTCACTCAATGAGTGTGGCAAAATTATAAAATCAACAGTCACTACTCAGTTAATGAGATTTCAAAAAACAAAGAAGATCTTTGGTTATAGTTTAATAATAGAAATAGTATCTCAAATTTGCATAGTACATCAAATGTTTCCCAGCTGTTTTCCAAACCAAGACATCCGTGAATGTGTTGAACTGTCCAAAGACAGTTCACTTATGCTGTGTTAATAGAGCAATGCCCTTACACTTGCTCTGCTTATTGTCCATGTAATGAGTAGAAATCCCACTTGAAGAGTAATCTCAGTAAAAGACTGAGTAAATTACTTGAGTGACATGATAATTTTAAGAAAAATACCAAATAATATTGTCAGAATATTATTCTGACAAAAAGCTACCACTGGCCCTGTCCATACTTAGGGAGATGGCACATCCCTTCCTGGGGAGGAGCTGCCTGAAAGTGTCCCAAAGCTATGTTATTTGTCAGGAAGTAAGACGATGTGAAGGTCACAAAGATCAAGAAGCTATGGGCCATCATGTGTAAACTACCTGTGTAAAGCAGTATGGATTAATTCCAGTGAATTGATAGCTCCTGGCAATGGGATGACAAAGGAGAAGGTTATAAAAATAATTTAAAATTTCTGAATCTAACTGGACTGCAGCTGAAGCAGTGGGACACACTTGGGGGAGATGGCATGCCTCTCTGAGCTTTGAGGGAAGACAAGAACACCAACAACATCCCAAACATTTTTGGGACATCATATGGCATAGCTCCCTCAGAAGGATGCTCAGAGGCAATACAAGTTCTGCAGCTGGCAATTAAAGGTACATATACTGTGAGAAAAAGGCATGGTCACTCACACAAAGTGTCACACAAAGCAGCATGGTCACTCCTCAGGAGTGATCATTTTATGACCTACAAACCATCTCTTTAGATGTTTCTGTTCACTCTGTCACCTATGCATGCATAATGTAAAATAACAGATGTTTGGGTTGTTAAAATTTCTTCCCCTATCTAAGGGGTGACGCCTGCTCTTCATTTGCTCACACAAAAGAAGGGCCAATGTGCTGTCTGTTCCCAGAACAACTGAGGATACCTTGAAGACTGGGATCATTGCTCAACCTGATAACAGCCTGATGGAGTGGACTGAGAAGCAAGATTATTCCACCCATCCCCTCTGAAATGAAGATGTTAACGCAGAAGTCCTTTGTAGATGCCAGACATAATGTGCTTCTCCCTACCAACTGGGCCTCTGGGTAAAAGAAAAAAAGAAACAAACCCAAACACAAAAGTTCCTGCTGATATCAGCTAATGACCATCCAGCAGAAGCTGAGGCTGAATGACTGCAGAAGGTACCTTCTCCAGATGTTGCCAAGAATTATTTTTGCACACTTACCAAGTAGCTCAATTCTTTCCCAAACACTTTAATACCACCACTTTATTCTGCCTCACCTTCCTGTTCATGTCCCCTTTCTCATGTCTCCCCTCTCTGTACCCCTTAATCTCCTAACAAAGCCTCATCTCTGAGCTCTATAAAGGTACAAACAGAAGTGTTGTGGTGGTAGTGCGACATTGTAAAATGTTACTATTTTGTCTGTTTTATCCCCTTCTGCCCAAATTATCTCTCTGCCTTGCCCGGTCAACAATTAAGTTCTCCCAGATGGGAGATACCTATATCCAAAGCAGTGTCATTCGTAAATCCCTTGGCAACCCTACAAGTATTAATGTCAATAGAATTATTATCTATTATTATTATTACACTGAGTGTAAATGTGAATAAGAACATGACGCCAATCAACTCTTTAATTAAAATTTATCATATTCTCCTTTTTCTGCTCCTGCTCATTACTTTAAAAAACTTGGTCAAAAATAGCCCATTAAGTTATTTGTCTCCAAATACTGAAGGGTTTAGAGAGGCAACTTTCTGCTGGACTCTCTTTCATCTTTCCCTATCTATCTTCATTCTAAGTTTTTGCCTGCCTTAAATCTAAATAGAACTTACTTTCTCAGGTAGAAGCTGCTGGCATGTGCATTTCAAAGCACTTGACTGAGTTCACATGCAGCTATCATCCACAACAACTTCCTCACCAGTGACAGACAGCAGAATAATAAATATGAGATGCCAGAGGAGAGTCACTGGCACTAGGGAAGGACTCAATCTCTGGCTGAGGATTTCTAGCCTTCTGAGATCACAGGCAATGCACCTAGAAGGTGCCACTGTGAATTTATCAGTCGCATCACTGATTCATTGCCTTATATCTCCCATCAGAGGACCAAGACTCTCTCAGAATGTTGCCAAGCAACCCTCTCTTGGGCTAAAGAAGAAAAAATAGGTGCCACAAAGGCTTCACGTTTGACTGAAGTCCTTTTCCTTCACACTGACAATATTGCCTTCCGTTACCATGCAGGTCTCCAGTGCCCCAAAAGCTTTGCTGCTGCTAAGCTCAGAATGGGATGTGTGGGAACAGATCTCTGGCTGCAGTGAGCTGCAAATAAGTGCTGCAGTGGTATAAACAAAAGGTCTTTACTCAGCCATTCTCCTTTAGGAAGAATGTTAAACCTGGAGTACATTTCTGATGATGCTGCCATTCGCTAAGCATGGAACCAGCAAAAGATCATCACTAGACTTTTGGCTCACATGCTGCATATAATAAGATTATAATAAGATCCATCATCTAAGAGTCACGGACTTCATCTATTCCACACAGCAGCAATGTTAAATAGGTGTTTGCATTCAGTTGTTTATTTCCAGCTGTCTTGATAAATACCAGGTTTTTTTCCAATGTCAGTCCTTAAGCAGCATTTCAAAACACCATGAATGAAAATCAAAGTCTGCATTTTGGAAGGCAGAGGTTAATAAAAGAATCCGCTTATTTATGTCTATTTATTACTTAGAGCTTATGTAATTCAATTTATTTTAGTGATACTGCTCTTGGTAGTACTTTGGTATTTAATGTTACTGACTGGTTGTCCATTTTTAACTGAAGTATTCACAAGGGTGTTTTGTTTAAAAATGCACAAAGGTATCTTATTAAATAATGTCACAAACATGAAGTTCATTATTATGCAAATGCCATCCTCAGAACAGATTTGTTAATTGCAACTCATTTGCATAATTAATGAACTCTCAAATGAATAATGCCTTTGCAGATTTGTGCGGCATTGTTTTAAAATAAATTATAAAATACATGTCAAATGAAGAGTGCTTCTTAGATTCCCATAACATTGTTTGAAAATTAATTACCAAATGCTTGTCAAATTAAAATGAGTTTATAGTTTTTATAATGTTATTTTTAAATTAATCACAAAATAAAATGTCACTATTCTAAAGTAAATAACTTGTTCTTTTTTTTCAAAGAAGAAATGCAGAAAAATATGTTTAAACTTCAGTTTCATTGTTTGCTGCACTGATCCCGAGTTTCTATCATTTTCTCAAGGCATTATGATTTAACAAACTTGGTAGCTGTTTGTATGTTAATGTTTTGGTAAATTGAGATTAATTTAATTATATTCTGTTGGATCTCTAATAGTACTAATGATTAATGATAGTGCATGTAAAAATGTTGTGTGGGCAAGGTCATGATACATTAGTAACAAAACAGCCTGGACTTCCAATGACTGTAGATTCACAGTTGCTTTTATAAAGGGCTACAGATCTTTAAAAATCATTGGGTTTCTGGAATTTTTTTAACAATGCCTTGAACCAGTACTCTTCTTTCTTACCACGTAACATATATCCATATTTTGCAGAGAAAAGCAACATAAAAGTTCGGGAAAGTCAAAGTTTTCCTGCATTCATAACCATGCAGCCTAGGTAGTCAAATCAGTCTCAGAAATGCAGCACTACAGTTTGATATCCTGTGACTGCCTGATATTTTAAAACACAGATTATGATCTTCCTCTCTGAGACACAAAACCTTATGCAGATTCTATGCTTTCTGCAAATTACTGTTCACTGTCTATATGGGAACAAAAACACTTTATGTCCTGAGACTTGATCATCTCTGTAAATGATGGAGGATTCAAATAACTCTGACAGATGCTACCAAAAGAGGCTATGAAGGCATTTACCAATTCTTTGTAGATCAGCCTTGCTAGGTAAAGAGAGAGCTTCCCACAACTTCACACCCCTCTGAATTAAGATTAATCCTGAACAGTTAATAAGGTCAATAGCCTATTTTTAAAGCATCCTGGAGGAAGAAGAGTTCCTTTGTTCAATTTTACATTGTCTGTAATTCTTAAGAACAATTCTATCCTGTAGAATTTTAGTCAGTCACAAGCAGTGTCTTGGCAATGCACACATAAATACAGATATATGTATATGTTTGTATCTCTTTGTGTTTGCATGTGTGTAGAAGTCTCATTTGGACTCAAGACAAGAAGATAAGGAAAAGTTCATCTATTAAAAAAAAAAAAAAAAAGAAAAAATAGTTTTAAAAAGTGTCCCAGAACACTCTGGGATACTTAAGGTTGTTGATGGCCATGAAGTGGTGAAAGAAAACATAAATGTGCATAACAGATTGACTCTGATTTCAAAGATTTCTTTGAATGGACAGTCCCAAGGACTCTAATAAGAGGCTAAATAGAGATCAGGGATGTGATCCAAAGCAGCTGTGGGATTCATCCTTCTAAGAAGCAATAGGGATTACCAATAAAATAGGACAAATCTCCTCTTAGATTATATTGGTAAAAACTTGAGGCAATGATTTTATTTCATACCCAGTGTAACAGATTAAAAGCACAGAAAGAACACAAGAGATTTTAATAAATTCTACCAAATGAAGGAGTGTCTTGTCAGGGACATTTTTTTAAAATGCAGTGTAGGACCCGTGATAACCAAGTGCACAGTGACTCATACACATTTGGTCATGTAGATGACAGGATTTTGTTCTGTGCCCATGGACACCACGTCAGTGATGCTAAGGGAGAACAAGCTCTAAAACACAACAAAGCTGGTGCTGCTGCAGAACGTGCTTCTCCTCTGGCATGGTGTGGTGGAGCTTCTGGCCATGACTAGCCAATGGGATTTACTGGGGACAGTGATCAGGGTTAACACAGAAAAATTCTGGAGTGATACAGATTACATTAAAGAAATCACAAAGTCCTTGAATTAAGGTGTCATTAGTCAATGGCAGGTGTGAAAGCTTCTAATGGAGAAGACTATAGCCACTGTCATTTTAAAGTTTATTTCAGTGATTTCTCTGGGGCTAACTAACTGTGTATGAATCATCCATCACCGTGACTGTTGCCCTGGAGAATAGCAGTGCTCAATGTGTTGCTGCTGTGTTGTGTGGCTGAGCTCACTATGTGCAGGAAGTCAGTCATGTCCACGTTCTCTTCTGTGTTGGGAATACTGGTGAGATGAAATCTCTACTGCCTGCCCCTTTCTACCAGTACTAGCACCGTAACCCTAGGAGGAAATCTTTTTTCTGATGACACAAAGCCTGTTTGATTACTGTGAAAGGCTGGTCTGCATTAAGCAATCTGGAAAGAGACACTGGTTTTAGAAACTTTACTGGATTAAGCAAGGAAATGTTTCCTCTTCAGAGTGTCATGGACTAAGGATTACTTTTTATTGGAAGAGGAATTTACATTCTGCATGCCTTGCTTATAAAATTTTCACTTAGACAAAAGAAAAACCAACCAAACAACTTAACTTTACATCACTGTCGTCTTTATTCCTCCTTGCATCTTTGAAAAAGCTGCCGAATTTATAGTGGATACAAAGTTTCTGGATACTAAGAAGGATATATTCTGCAAATGCTCCAAGTGGTTGAGAAAACAAATGTTTAGGCTAATGTATGCTGGTGCAGGTCAAACTGAATTAGTCCTAATGCATACTGTGTTGCAACACATGCTCTCCAGATCGCAGGCAATGCCCTGGTTAATTATAATCTAACTTCCATAAGAAAACCACCTCTTTGGCAAAAATACATAAATGAAAAGCAAGAGATAAATGTGATACACTTTGTATGAATGCATGTATACTGATTAATCACAAAGCAGCTTCCAAAAATAATGAAGTACTGTAATCTTAATTACTAGTTGGAGAAACTAGAGAATATATAGTTAAGGATCTTGCCTGGAGTATTACAGGTGGTTACAGAAATAAGAATATAATCAAGATCTTAATCTGAATTATTTGTGCTTTGTTGTGATTCTATATCTTAACTACAATGAGAACAATTCTAACATTAAAGTTCTTCTCAGTTCTAATTTTCTAAATTCACCATTGTTTCTACACACATTATTATGAATACATATTTGTTTAATAATTATGTTGCTGACTATTCTGTTAATGCAACAAATTACATTAATTTATATGAACTTTTAATATACACAATTATAGTTGAGAGAGAGTTTTGCTGTTAATCTGACTAGCTTCAAGACAATTAGTGAATATATACTGATCTGGTAAAAATGAGATCTGGCCCTGCTGTAGTGATTTTTTACAGATACTCTATTACTCTTTTTGTCTTTAGTGAATGCCAATTTTTCTTGCATTATTAAAATTCAATGATAATAGAGTAAGATGATGATTTCTTTTATCCCAAGTGTGTATGAGTGAAGGACTGCATTCAGCAACCTGGAGAACAAGCCTGTGGAAGAGGCATTGGGATCCGGCGCAGCAGGCTGAGCACTGTCAGGTGTGTCCTGACAGTAAACTCTGCCAAGAGCAGCATATTCTACCCACACAGGCTGGTGAGAGGTTTTTGGAATGGCTATTGAAAATCAAAGCTAGACATGCAAAAGATTTAATTCTAATAATTTATTCTTTTAACTTTCTTATGAAAATAAATGCGGGGAGATATGCTGGAAAATAAATTTCTTTGTTTTAAAAAATAAAAAGTACTCAACTCTCTTGCTAATAATAAGGTACAGGTTCCTCTATGAGTTATATGAAAAGTGGAAAAGGATTTTTAAAATCCAATAAAAACTGCAGTGAAGTAGTTATATAAGACAGTCCAATGCTCTAGAAAATAAAACAAACAAACCAAAACAAAACCACGAAAAAAACCAAACCCACAACCAAAAATCACTGAATGAATTAAACTCTAATAGATCTGCCTTTAGAAAGTCACTACAGAAAGTCAACTATAGAAGGATTACACAGGACTTATTTGGTAGTAATCTTCAATTTATAATCACTTAGTTTCTTTTGGATTAGATCCAGTCCATTTCATTAACCTATAGTAAGGTTTTTCTTTTCTTGCATTTTAATCCACTCTAGCCTGATTTACAAAGATTAACTTCAGATTGAAGTTCTTGAGATACACATCCACAGATAAGAATATTTGACTTGGAAACACATAAAATATAAAATATTTCTCAAAACGTGGCCCTTTTCCATTTTACAAAAAAAAAATAAAAAAATCTCAGTCTGAAAATGATTGATAAGTTTGTAGGGACACCAGTCTTCTCAGATATTCCCAAACCTACTGTTGAACAAAAGATAAACATCAAATTTAAACAGTGACCTTGATGATAAAAATTATCCATTCTGGTCTAATGAAAATGATAGCAATTTAAAAAGATATATAAGAAATTGTAATTATAATGAGAGATGAAGATAAACCAAAACAACTCTTGTTTTGTAAAAAAAGCCTGAGTAAGACTTTAGTTTGATATGCCTACTATTCATAAATTTGGGGGGGAAAAGGTATATAACTGTGTAGCAAGACAATCTAATTTAGTTTGCAATTATCATGATGTAAATTCTAACATTACTGAATTGTAGTAGGATGAAGCTTAGTACCTGAAAGTACTTGATCACCTATATTTTAAATATTAAAATATAGATGAAAGCAGAGATAGACTGCTGTATTTTGAAAGAGTAAAAAGAGTTCTGATACTTACTATAGTATTATTCCTACAGATGCTGATTATGAATCAATCAATATACCAGTTCCAGATGTTATAATACATCTTCATTTGTGAAATAAGAGAATCAAATGTTTAGGATGCTGTTGTGTTAAGACTTTGCATATTCATTATAACTGGTCTGTATACAATGTAACCTTGATATTTCAGCTTTTCTACTTTGTTTTAATGATGTTTTTACTTCTTTCTAAAGTACTTCCATTTCACAGTAGCATTTGGATTTCTAAGTATTTTCATACAAAATAATAAAGAAAACATAAGCCTTTAAGCCTTCTCCAAATATGATTGACATTTTTTCAATCCAACCTGCATTTTTATTTTTAAAGTCCTGTACTAGAATTCAAACAGATTACCAGTTTGCTCAATGTCTTTTGTTAACTGATATCATGAGAGATACTAAAAACCTGAATTCATAAACGTCTTGGTCTATACTGTTGCCAGTGACAATTGTTTTAGGCTTGACTGGGTATTTTTCACTGAATTGTTCATTTCTTTACCTAGAATGATATGAAATGCAGCAGGATCACATTACAGAGCAAGAATGTGAGTTTAAAATCACATACATAAAAAATAAGAGTTGAAGCAGAAAAAAAGCCCTTGGTATTTCTCATTTCAGACTCGTTTTTATCTCTGCCCCTCTCTGTTTCCAGAGTGGAGTCTCCCTGCTGTGGGCCACAGCAAAGGCACCCCTCCCTCTGCGGTGCTGGGGTTGCCGAGTAGCCCTCGCTCAGCTGCCGCCCTGGGACTTTCACATCCAGCCGCCATCCTCTCGCTTCAGAGGCGGCTGCCAATAAAATGCCCAACTCCTGGGAAGCTGTGGAAAATCAGCTAACCTATGTATTCGTTGGGGGTTTGTGGGTGCCCATCAGTCAGCTCTTTGCCCAGGGGATGTATGTCAGAAAGCTCTGCTAACAGGCAAAGTTCTCTTCCCCTCTTCTCTCTGAATCGGGTAAGGGGATATCTTGAAACACAGCAGTCCCTTTTCTGTCCTCTCTGCTCAAGAGATTAATCTTATTTTCCTCCACCACATGCTGTATTTATTTGACCGTTATTTAGTGAATTTATCAGACATAGTGCCTATGGTTATCCTGGGGTGTGGAGAGTGACCCATCACACACTGAGCTCTGTCACACAGCCTCCCACCAGGTATTTGCTGAATAAAGCCGCAGCATAGACATCAGTAGCACTAGGACTGTATATGTCATATTCTGACTGCTTTATCAGTATAATCAGCAACAGCTTGATGCAAGGTGCAGGGGGATGGATGTGTGTTAGCTCACAGTGAATACTAAATAGGAGTTTAAAAGGTGACTGTGGATGAATCATAGGGGCTGTGTTTCTATGGGGCTTTTCTATGCATCTGCATCAGCCCAACAGCCTCTGTGTGAAAGTGGCTCAAACTAACATCAATGTATGGTCAACTGTGTCCAAATCATGCCATTGAAACTAATTTTAAGCAAATAACATTCTATTTAAAGGCATTTCTTTAATTAATTATTAAAGGTTTTTTTCAAAATATGACACCTATGGCACATGTCTCTCTTCTTTATATGGAGAAACATTACCACACAAAGCTGAAGTCAGGAAATACATCTGTCATTACACACAGAAAAACATAATGGAAATGCATGCCTAGCAAGAGCTGACTTCATTTCAGAGCAATTTTCTGAGAATAGCTACAAATTTACTTCCAATCATGATTTTTCCAGAAAATAAGCTTTATATCCAAGCTCTATACTACCAGTAAAAAGGGCTATATTAAAGCTGGGATAGAATGTATTTTTCATTTGGGGATAAGAGGTATAAACTAAAAATACTGATTTTTCAAGGAAGAATCAAAATATATGATTTAGAAATGCCTCAAAACACAAAATGATGCGTTCAGTTTGTATTTTTCATGTTAATTACCAAATAATTCAATTCTACCTTTATTAAAAGATGATATACATTTTATACAAGATGAAAGTAAAATAAAACCACTTTCAAAACAAGGGTTCAAATTTTATGTTCTAAAAAAAAATCAAATTATTCAAGTATTTTATTCTGAAATAATCCTGTCAAAGCTGGTATATTTTTGCACATCTTGACTTTGATAAATTAACATTCAAGTTAATTTACTTACCAAAAAAAAGAAATTTCTGAGAAAACTCCTGACCCACCTGAACACCTGTAAATTTTGAGGCTATCATTAATTAAACACTTTTTCCATAGTAAAAATACTTTAGTAATAGAATTTCCTCAGCTTCAGGGCAAGCTTTCTTGCTAACCTGAGAAAGAAAACTCTCTGGAAAGCCAGGATTTCTGATATATTGTATTCCCAAACTCATCAGGACTATGACAGACTTTTCTCACTTAGGGAAGATAAAGGATTTCAACATGAGCCCCTAAATTCTAGATTAACATACTGGGCACTTGGCTATTTGGGTAGTTCTCGCTCAGGTTAATTTCTACAATTTGAAAGCTCAAAGTTGTGGTTGTTTTCTTTTTCCCTGATGTAGAATGAAGGCCAAATTCTTGAAATCATTTGCAAAACAGAATTCTTGTTTTACAGCCAATCTCACAGCTGACTTCACTGGAGCTACTTATGTGAATAAGGGAAGCAGATTTTGACCACTGTATCTGTGTCTAGACTAGTAGATTTAACAGTGCCAGGGAAGTGCTTCCAGGCACTGGAATTTGATTGTCTACACTGTTAAATCATTAACAGAGTCTCTGGCACACTCCTCGCTTTTCCCAGCTAGAAAAGTTCCAAACAATTCACAAGGACCTTTCCCTTTAGGTAGAGTGAACATAAACACCCTTTAGACAGTTAACAGTTTCATTGCATGGATGTCTGCACCACATGCCAGAGACCTTTCATAAGTCTAATTTAGTGGTATAGAGTGATCAGTGTGGACCAAAAAAAAGAAAATAAAATCTTGACTTTCTCTTCATGGAAAGGAAGAAAGGTGATTAGGAAGGAGAAAGGGGGAAAACAACAAATATCTAATTTTAATGACCAGATTTTTTAAATGGAATCTCCTTCTCTCATCTTCATGATGCTAGGAAACCCTGATGTTCTTTACTAGCTTATTCTTATCTCAGTTCTCCTATTTCCTACTTTGTAGCAACATATCAATAAACTGACCAAAAAAACCCCAGGTTTAAATTATTAGTAAATGTCACAATAAAAAGTGTAGCTACATTAACTCTGAACAGACCTTTGTCCAACCCAAACATTTTACTCGGGCTTCTGTGACAAAGGGCAAGAAAGAGGACTGCTCAAATCCTCCTCTGAATACCCTACAGTCAAAAAAGAAAAGATACTTTAGAAAACCAAGAATCAACTCAGTTGGGAAACTAAAAGCTAAACTATGTTTGTGTCTTTTCAGAGATATACAAGGGCAGAAGGACACCTTCTTAAGGCATTCAGTCTCTGCACAGAGTCAAGCACAATGGCAGTGATTGTATTTACAGAACAACAGGACTGCACAGGGCTAAAGCCCCTAGAAATTCTGTGTGAGAAGGGGTATGCCCTCTCACCCACTTTACTGCACCATGGATATGGCTGGATTTAGGTAGCAGCCTTCTGTTTCCTAATTACTTGTTTTGCCTGTACTGATTATGTTCACCTTTAGAACTCCTAGGACTGCACTGACTGAGGCACTGTGGAAAGCCTCTTCACCCCCCACTGCCACTGCTGTGGTTCAGGTTCTTTTCAAGGACCACCTGAAGAAGGCAGTATGTGCTATCCTGTTAGATTCATTGAGGTGGGAAGGTCCACTAAACTCCGTTTGAAGTGGTTCACAGAACCGAGATCAAGGATCTGTTTTCTTTTTATCTTTCTTCTAATTGGAATGAGGCAGCACGCCCAGGAAATGTCCACTGCTAGCTTCCTACAATCTTCAAAAAATTGCAAAAAAGGAGGACCTGGGAAACTACAAGCCTGTCAGCCTCACCTCCATCCCTGGAAAGGTGATGGAACAACTTGTCCTTGCTGCCATCTCTAAGCATCTGGAGG